>JAYDZE010013886.1:10271-28387 GCA_034509125.1 Monilaria moniliformis
CCCCCCCCCCCCCCCCCCCCCCCCCCCCCCCCCCCCCCCCCCCCCCCCCCCCCCCCCAAGAGCAGAGAAGGGCAAAGAGAGAAAGAGGACGATTTTAATGAGTTCAATCGAAATTTTGAAAGGGGGCAATCGAGTAAGTCTTTTGTTCTGTTTTTAAAGAGGGTTATTAAAGTTGTGTTTTAGATTTGTCCATATCTTCTATCCCCGAGAGGTGATCCAAGAACTAAGGTCTTCATTCTATCGGTCTACTCATATTTTTTATCCCATGCATTTAAATTTTTCATTGTGTTGTGATTAGTGTTGTTGGGCACTTGGGCTTCTGCAACTTTGTTTGGATGGACCTCTTGGCACTTGCCTTCTAGTTGTTCAGCCCAACTTCAATGAAAGGAGTTACGAAGGTGGGATCGCGAGAGACGGAGCTGCCGCACGTGAAGTCCACGGCTGCTAGAAAGATAAACTTGAATAGAATTTTCCATTACTCATAGGACGACGATGGGATCGACCGACTCCACGCGACCCCACCTATGTCCGTCACAGACATCAACAACCTTCACTGGCTCTTTTATCTTCTCATTCTCCATCTTCTTTTCTTCGGAATATGATACATCTACCAAGTGTTGGGGCGTCTTTCTCTTCTAAGGAATTACCGGTTTGCCTTTACCAATAGGAAGTATGGTCTACTTTCGAGGCCGAGCTGCAGTTTCTTCGCGAATCTCCACCCTTTCAACTTCATTATCTGGTCAGGCTTTGGCACTGGCAAGAGCTTTATCACAGCAGCATTCGTTTGGAAGAGATGTTTGCTACTGGGCACTTTCTCAAAATATTCCCAAATGATGAGCTTCTTCTTGAGGGCCTAGCTGATGATAGATGAAACCTTGCATCTGAGGTGAATCATCAGTTTTGAGAAAAACTGTGCTTGATCTTCTAATAGCATGTCCACAAATGCATGCCGCTAGTTAATGTTTTCCGTGACAGAAGACCGATAAGAAGTTAAATGCTCCCTAATATATGAGTAGTACTAGATTTACAACATAGTAGGCAATCATCTGAATTTTGGAATCTAATCAAAACTTAACTTTATTTAGAAAATTTTCCAACATGTTGTATTTGATGGATGTGAAGGGTGAATATTTTGAATTATGTTTTCGACAAGAAAATTGATGTTGTACCACATTGTCCTCATCATGTCTATATATTAAAGAAGACATTTTATGGCTTAAGGTAAGAACCTTGTGAATGTTTTACCAAACTCTTCAATCGACCAAAATCATTTGATTCCATTTGATTATTTTTTGCTATTTTCATTCCACTCAGGTCTCCATATAATTGTTTGAAGGAAAAGTGCACCTAAATTTACGAACTTTCAACCAATTATGATATTGCACATGAACTAACAAGTATTCCTCCAAATATATGAACTTTCAATTATTCTAATTTTTTATACGGTTGTCAATTTCCTACAAATTAATGTCATTATGGCTAGCTAAATTGGCAAATTAATGTCACTGTGACTAGCTGAAGTGACATAGACATCTATTTACATCTTTAGTACAACAGCAACCGTCTAAGCCATGTGGACATTTCAAACATCCTCCTCAACATAATTTGGGGTGATTGGCAACCATGCGAAAATTTAAAAATTTAAATTTTTTTTGTATTTGGAGGCATAATTTTTAATTTATTTTCAAAACTAAAATCTGTTGAAAATTTGTAGTGATGCATAGTAAAATCGGAATCGCCGGTTCTATCTAAAATCGAACTGGCAGTTTCGTTTTTCAAACTGAAATCGGGTAAATGGTCATGCCAGTTTGGTTATTAGTTCAAAAAACAAAATAAAAAAACCGGCACTTTGGCCCAAATTCAGAAGAAAAAAAACCCATGGAAATTCGTTAAAAATCAGTAAAAAACAGCTGGTTTTGAACCGAAATCATCAATTTCGATTAAAAACTAAAACTACAAAATTTCTTCTCGGGCTGATTCCGATTCCAAGTTTTTTGGAACCGGAGCTGATAGTTTGTGAACGTAAAACTAAAAATTTGTATATTTAGCGCAATTTCTCTTTTTTTAAACTAGGAAAGTCGACTCTCTACCGAAAATAAAATATGTTTTGGGGCCTTCAGGCGATAAACTTGAAATTGGAGGACCATAACAGCAGCCATTTCACCCAACATCCCAACCGCCAAAATCCCTAAATTCACTCCGGAATGACCGTATCTTTCTTCACCGAGTAAAAGCTCTCATCGTTATCATCGATAAATTTCGTAGATTTCTCAGGGATTTGCAGCAACATGTCTAAACGGTAAGCGGAATATTGAAACCATAAGCTATTCTCTGGAATTATTTGTTATTTCTTCTGATTTTCAAATTATTTTGATTCGATTAGTTTTTGTTTGATAAATTTTCATGAATTATACGTACGCCGATTGCATAGAAAATCTTTGGATATTTGTTCTGCATCGATTTCTTGAACCTGGAATTCGTTTATATCAATTAGGTTAAATTTAAGGTAGCGAAATTTAAAGATAAGGAAAACGTGTATTAAATTAGCAGAACAGCAATCATTTGGCTTCGTCAACCAAAGATATATCTCTGCGCGTGTAATTTCAATATACATATATCATGAACTTATTTCTCCTAAAATATGTTTTAAATAACACATTAGTTTTGCGTTTGACAATCATAGTAATGAGCAGTCTCTTAAAGGTTTGATTGTTCTATGACTGTACATTGGAATTGGATTGAGCCAAGCTGGACAAATTTTTTCGTTAGGCTTGATTGGAATTATGCACTGTGTGCAACTTGTTGTTTGTCAACTGAATGTAGCCTGATGTTTTGATCTTTCTGAATATGGTCTGAGCATATTTTCCAACTTATTGTAGTTGTATAACATGCTTTGAAAACTTAGAAGTTGCTAATTGAAAGTTGAGTTGTTCCCTTGTACGGGATATGAATTTCCTATCAAGAAGTTTTTAAGGAGGTATTTAGCATCACATTTTCCATATTGCCTTTTTCCATTTTTAGTGTGTGTAGTGTACAATGCCCCAAGTCTTTGCTGAAGAGAGACCCACAAAAGTTATCTCTGTAAGGCTGATTGTTTGAATGCTAGACTAATGATATATTTACTCTTGGGGATATTGATCTCCAACACAACAGTTCTATTTGAATCAACTAGAAGAACACTTTGCTGTTAGTCGGTTGTCTTTATCGCACCATTCTCCTTTGTTAAGATAACACTACCTGGACAGTTTAGAAGATGGTAAATGACAATTTGGAAGCCTTCGACCCAGTTGCAATCTGAGAATCTGAAATCTACTATGTTTTACGATTGGGGATTTAATGGCGAAAGGAAGTTGAGGATTATAGTTACCTTGAAACTTTAATAAAAAAGATGTTGCTATAACAAATTCTTGAATTTGATGATCTGGTACAAGCAGGAAAAACCGGTTTAGCAGAGCCGAGACTTGTAAAGAAATGCTGTAGATTAGGGAGCTATGCATTCTCACATCACAGAACTAATGAAACCTTTTCTTAAATAAAAAGGAACTTTGAAAAATGGGTTCCAAACTACTGCTGGCATTTCTTAGTTTGACAATAAGCACATTTTTGTGAAGAAGCGTGCCACCTTAATTGGTGCATGAATTTTATTATTATCAAATATCTATTATAGTATAGACCTTATGCTTAGGTTTTGGTTTATTTCTGTATACTTCCGTCTTCAAGGGCATAGTTGTAGACTTAAATAAGCATTTGTCGTGGGATTTGTTCTCTTTTCTGGGAAATGTAAATCTTTTAAAGCTGAATTTGGTTCAACTCAGCTGAATATTTGCATTTCCCTCCCCTTGTATCAGTAAGTAGGTAGTTGCTTGAACTTCTACTGGACTTTGGCTAGGAATATTGCTCTTACCAAATGATTGATTTCAAGATAGCACAATCTATGTTATCACTATCATAATTTAGCTCATTACCTGCTTCTCTTTTTATTCTATTGAGAATAAAGAGAACTAATACAAAACTTTGTCAGCCATACCATAAGCTTAGGAAGTTACAAAGACGTTATTGGACCGAGAAATGACACACATCATCATCTTCCTATGGAAATTTGATTTCATTGTAATGCTTATTGGAGTAATTAGTCACATGCAGTCATGAAACTTGAACTTCATGTTAAACCCTTTTATGTATTCTGGCTTCAAGTTTATTTTTTTAAACGGGACTTACTGATCTTGGAGTTTTTGCATCACTTGACAGCGCAATTCTTTAAACTGATTTTTGATGATTTCTTGTTCCTTCAGGGCTCTGTGTGTTTAGAAAAGGCTTCTAATTTTGTCTTGGAGGTCATAGACTTTAGCCATTTTTTAATTGAAAAACAAGAAAGATACATTACTGTGATAGTTAATAAAACTTATTAAACTTGTTTCTGATGACTTTTATTCCTTCAGGGTTCTCTGCAAATTCTTTGCTCATGGTGCATGTCTAAAAGGGGAACACTGTGAGTATTCACATGATTGGAAGGCCCCACCTAATAATGTGAGTCTCTGGTAACCTGCTAGAAGTAGTAGCCACTTTTGATGTTTTAATATGACCTCATTCTTTTTGGCATGTGCATATTACTGTAGATATGTACGTTCTACCAGAAAGGAGTTTGTGCTTATGGCACTCGATGTAGATATGATCATGTCAAAGTTTCTCAGTTACAGTCGCCAACTTTATCTTCATCAGCAGATCTTTCTTCCACCAGGGAGGTTTCTACTGGAGCTGCAGCATTAGGTTCTGCTGCTACTACTGGTGTTAGTGTTGAACATTTAGCTTTTGACTTGCCAGTTCATCCTAGTACACCAGCATGGGGAGAGAATTCTGGTAATTGTGATACTCTACAAGGTGATGATGATTTGGCAAACTTTAGGGATGTAGATCCTGCTGACCAACCAATATGCTCTTTTGCTGCTGCTGGAGAATGTCCACATGGTGTGAGTTGCCCTCGAGTTCATGGGGATCTTTGTCCTACCTGCAGGAAGCATTGCTTGCATCCTTTTAGGCCTCAAGAAAGAGAAGAACACATGAACACATGTGAAAAGAGGCAAAAGCACTTAGAAGCATTGACACATAGTAAAGAAATAGAATGCAGTGTTTGTCTTGAGAAGATCCTCTCTAAACCTACGGCAGCCGAACGTAAATTTGGAATATTGTCAGAGTGTGATCATCCATTTTGTATATCATGCATCAGGAATTGGCGTAGTACTTCACGAGCATCTGGCATGGATGCTAATTCTGCATTAAGATCCTGCCCTATATGTAGGAAGCTTTCATACTTTGTGATTCCTAGTGTAACTTGGTATTCCTCTAAAGATGATAAGCAAGAAATTGTTGACAGTTACAAGTCCAAGCTGAGGTACAGTTGAACTCCCTCCTTGCTTTACTGCTTCCTTCTATTCCTCACACTGATAAGAAAGTATCTTTCAGATCTATTGATTGCAAGCACTTTGACTTCGGGAATGGGACCTGCCCGTTTGGCACCAGTTGTTTTTATAAGGTACGTGCATTTTTTCCTGTTCCATTAATAGAAAAGGTATGCAGAAACTCTGCTGCATTGAGTTTCTTACAAATTTGATTTTTGTATAATGTTATTGAAAAGGACAGCCACATAATTGGATTAGTTCACCTGCCTTGATTTCTACTCTTAGGTGGCGTGCCATTAGCCGTCTAGCATAACTTTCCAACTTAAAGTTTCCTGAGAGAGAGAGAGAGAGAGAGAGAGAGAGATTGAGTTTGTGGGTAATTTCATGTTTTAGCAGTCGGTTATGAAAATTTTGTTAGTACTACTATAGTTGTTTTGGTGGTTAAGACAATTTGCTACAGAAAATTGGCTTGATGGTGCTGCAATTTTTTGAGTGGAAAGTGAGTACCTTGATTTTCTTTTGAAAGTACAGAGAATTAATGTTAGCATCTTTGCTACTGTAGATGTCAAATCAAATTTCTTTTTGCTTACTGCTTACAGATGTGCCAACAGCTTACTATCACATTGTAGCTGAATTGTTTTTTCATCTCCATTGCAAACTTGTTTCAAATTGTGTGATAAACTATAGTTTCATAGTTTCTGTCACTTTCGTCGCTGATATAAGGTGCAACCTTATTGGTGGTCTTTTAATCTTATTCAAGTTTCTGTAACTTTCATCATTGATATGAGGTGCAACCTTATTGGTGGTCTTTTAATCTTATTCAATGTCATTCTAGTTGGAAGATGTCCCTCTCTTCCTCTATCCCCAACTTCAGTTTCTTGGTATGGTCAACCCACATGTAGAATTAACCATTTGTAGACCCAACCTGCAGTTCTCTGTATCTGCGCAGTTGTTTTCTTTATTTTACATTCCAGGCCTCTTTGTGCAGCCATCACACAATAACGAGCCTTTAATCTGGTCCAGTAGTTGCAAAGCTTTACGTAACATCTATTCGAGTTGAGTAGGAAAGATATTGATTTTGTTTTAACCGAATACTGGAAAAGAGTGCTTTCTTGAAATCACTATGTAAAATCCTTGCCTGCATGGTAAGCACTTCATTGAGTACCCTATTCAGTGCGTTTATAGGAATATATAATGGTTGCATCTCGACATATCTTCATTTAAAGTTTTATTCCTCCATCTTCTTCTTCCAGTCCTTCATTTCAAGAGTGCTTATTACAGTTATATTGACTTTTGTTCCATGCTTTAGTACCTTTTCTTCCCCCATTGTCATATGCTTCATGTTATACATTGGTATTTTGGACCCAATTCAGACTGAACTTTTTCCATTCCAAATATAGTATATATTTGAAAAGAGATGTTGGTTGCCCAATGGTGTATGCGCAACAACATGTAATCCTACTGTAATTATGAAGTATAACTGTATTTTAATATGAAATAGAATTTAGCAAACTGTCTCCGATGTTTCTTTTAGAGTTGTAGATACTAAATGTAGTCAATGTGTTCTAGAAATCAGCCTAGGTGCTAAGCAGCAGCCAGCCTGCATGATTGTAGTTTTTGTGGCCACTTTAGATGCAGTGCACCCTAGGTTGCCCCATGACTGTTGTCCTTTTAATCTTCTTTCATTTTCTAAATGAAGTTTTTACAAAATGATCATTTTTGTGTTCCTTGTTGAACTTGATGATATAATTTGGACGTTGTCATTAAGTCTTAAAAAAATGTAAATATCCCGTGCTTGACGAAACTAAGCACATTGTTGCTGCTGGAGGAGCATCAAACTGGTGCCAGAAAATTCAGAACACCGAATGTAATTATCGCCTAAATAACATATTTGACCATAGAGAGAGCACTGTAAACATATATATTTCTGATGGCTTTTGTCAATGGGAACTTCCAACATTTTCCAAATCCAACCATTATTACACTACTACTCTATTCTTACTGTAGTTCTCATTTAATCATTCTTGGATTATTTGGGTAATTCTCATTAATGTATCCACTTTGTGATGCTCTGGAATGCTCTAAAATGCTTCTTTTGTTGGAGTGCAAAGGTTAATCAAGAATTCAGGGAAGAGATGACATGGATATGCATGGCTGAGAAGTTTTCTTAGAGAAATTCTAGAGTCCTCCCATTTCAATACAAATGATATTGGTAATAGTGAACACTTGGAGAACATAATCGTATGGATGCCAGCATTATCACCTATTCTGCAAGATGTTGATGCAAGTGATACAAATAGTTAAAATGTCGATATACCTTAAATTATGAAGCTGTAAAAGTTGGCTTCTAAGTGATGATAGAATTGGCTCTGGACCATTATGCCATCTCAAGAGTATTGAGTGGGCTAGTGATGCTGGACTCTTGACAGAGTGGTATATGCTTAAGTTCACTTGTTGGTCATTGATATTCCTCTTTGGAATTTGCTTTAGTGAAGTGTAGTCCAAATTGTCATTCCCCATTGTGAAGTACCAAACAAGAAGGTACTTTAGAAAAAGAAATATGGTCTGGGACATGCTCTATTGTTGACGTGATATTAGATGAGAATGTTTTTCCTTTTCCCAATAATTTAGAAAATTCGACTGGGTGTGAGGAGGCACTGCTTTTGAAAGAAATAAAAAGACGAGTGTGAGATGAGGCAGGGTGTAGTTACATGTAGGCAGGGTGAGTTTAATGTTGTAATGCTATTTACCCTTGACTGCTACTTTTGAGTTCACACAATGAGGGGATATGTCTATATCTAATAAGGATTCTGCTTTACAGCATGCATATCGTGATGGTCGTCTTGAGGAAGTTGTCCTTCGCCATCTTGCAGCTGAAGATGGAGATACAGTTATTGCCAAAAATGTTAGGTAATTCTTTTCTTGCCCTGATTTATGTGCTTCCTTTTGCCTATTTCCTGACATGGGTGTGGTTATTATCTTACGGCAAGATAGATGGCGTAGGAATGCGATGACCGTTTCTACGTTCATTTCTAATCTCATGCTTGGTATAATTTGACATTCGGAATTCCCTCCTTGTGAAAGAATTCTCATTCCCTAAAGCATGGGATTAGCTACTTTTGTGATTAGCTATTTCTTGCTTCCATGATATTAGGTATGTAAGAGAGGAATGAGTATAAATTTTTTTATCAACATAGTTATCATGATCTACATCATTTTTTTTTTTTTTGAGGAGATTTTCTACATCTATTTTTTTTATTATATTGTGTTCTATGGAAACATGATTATCACTAACATAAATTTGATTTTAACTAAACCGAATTTTTCAACTATTTTTTTTAATAAATAATTATAATTAACCAAAAACAGCCTCATAAATATAGAAAAGACGATAAGTCTAATATATTCTAATATCCTTAGATATATCCTTGTAATGTGTCAAATCATTGAATACTTACAAACAAATAAAAGACTAATACAATCAAATAAAAAGGTTATCTAAAAACTAGTAATAAAAATAGTTTAATCTTCAGTATGTGAACTATATTTTTAACTATCAAAATTAAGACAAAAATCATTACTCAATTCTTTCATTCCTTAAACACACCAAACATTATAAATCATGTTTCTATGATTCCTTTAAATTCCTAAGTTCATTCCAATACTATGCCTTCCTTTCGTACCAATTTCCTCAATATTATTCTCCATTTATCTACTCATTAACAAGTTATATTTGGCTGCATATACTTTTAGGCTCTCTGATTTTCTTAGTAATCTGCGGATAAGAATGCGTTAAGAGATCTAGAGAGTGCTCAGGTTGGTATCCTTCTTTCGTCAACCCCCTACATGTTGTTTGTACTTGTGCATTATTTGTGTTTCTTGATGGTTTTAGTAAATGCTATTCAGTTTATTGTTCCCGTACCATCTTTTCTCTTTTCCTCCTTTGAAGTCAGAGAAAGTGTAGGATGTGCTTTATAGTGCTGAAGAAATTCACTTATCGAATTTGACTCAGTTTGAAACTACTTATTTCAGATATGTTTCTTTTAAGCTCAATTAGTTCATGCTATGATGTATGCTTGGTCTCAGGGACCAAGCCAGGCCTAGGCACGCCCCGACAATTGTCCGGGCAATTTTTTAAAATTATTATATTTAGGTTGTATTTTGTATTTTCTTTGGTTTTTTATATACAAAAATATAATTTCATCGGTCCAAATTTGTTCCTAAACAGAAAATTGTAATTTTGCCCGCCCTTTTTTTAAAATCGTAGGTCCGTCCTTGTCTTTTCTCCAATACCAATGATTGCTCAGTCATTGCACTCACAACTTGTAATTTTTTCCTCTGTTATGGCTTGAATTTATTAAGTAAAATGACTTACCTTAAACTGCAGCTTCAGTTTTATTTAATATGTGACATTGTACATCCCAGGCTTTTTGTATCATTCTGGCATGCATCCAGCTAAAATCTACAAAGTTGATGGATCAAGAGTGCTTTTATTAAGGTTGGTAGATCAAGACTCTTATTTGATGTGGATGTTTGAAAAACTTCTTTTGGGTTGAGAATTCTACTTATCATGGGATCTTTTATTATTCTATCTGAGGTTACTCACTCTATGAGAGAAAAATACAATTATTTATGATAGTGCAAAGTAGTATGTTACTTTAGTCTTTTCACACTTATGGTGGCTTCTAAAATCTGAAAAATATTAAAGACATTTCTTGTTGAATTTATTAGAAAAAGTAAGTTTTTATTGATCGCTTTACATTCTTGCTATAACTCATGACAATAAAATGAGTTTATATATATTTTGTGTGTGTGTGTGTGTGTGTGTGAGAGAGAGAGAGAGAGAGAGAATTAGTGTGTCTGACTGCTTGTAGACTTGTAGTATCAAACAAACTTGAGGAAATGAAATGTTAATGAGGGGAGGGATGAGAACAATTAAGATATGCCACAATAAAATTGAGATCCTTGATAAAACTAAATTGTACTTAGTCAAGATTGTTTACTTTTTGGGGGAACATTGTAATTATATCATTGAAGTAATAGAATCAACATTCTGTTGGAAGTTCTTCCCTTTTCTGAAGCTAAAGACAAACTACTTTTCCTTGTTGGCAATTTCAGATACAATAGTTCTCCCCTTATATGCAGCATCCGGTTCCAGGTTCCAAGATTCGTTGTGGGTCTTGGCATATACCGAATTTGAATGTATCAAAGACTGAAATAATCTGTGGAACCTACATCGATGTGTGGGGTAGTAGTAATTGTGTGGTTTAGAGGTAATTTTCCTATTATAAGGTCACTGAGATGACGAATGCCATGCAATATCGCCAGTCTACAGACCTGGTTGAAAATAAAAGTTCATTGTTGTCGATGACATTGAGATTGTGCTGAATTTGCAATCTTTTATGGCACATGATTGTGGATGTTACAAGTAAGAATGTACCATGATGTACATGAAGGATTGTAAGACATATTTAGATGGGGCTATGAGGTTTTTTAAATAACTTATGCCCCAGATTTATCCAAACATTGTAAATTAAGCGTGTTAGGCTTTTTAAGGAAATTAATATTCACTATTGTGGTGATAAAAGCTGGCGTTGACAATGTGATTTATCTTGATGTTACTCTATGCACCTCTTTTTGTCGTTTCCTTTTTTAAGTGTCTCTTTTTGGATTGAATCTTGTTAAGGTCATGCACAGGTCATAGGGTTGTGTAACGAATCATCTGATATTCGGATCTCAGCTCAATAAAAACTCTATTAAGCTGTTTAGCGGAACTTGTTAGCTAGACGAAACCTAGGTTGCATTTGATAGTATTCAGATTCTTAGTTTGTTAGCGGATATTGAAAATATGAAATTATTAACTAGATATTGCTTATATGTTACTAAAATTAGTAATAATTGCATAAATTATCTAACTAATTGTATTTTTTTGTGAGAAAGCAATGAATTTATTATGTTATTGAGTATTATTTTTAAAATAATAATAATACTTATGAATAATATATTAAGTTCAGAAAGCTTTTTAAACTTGATTATTTTGACCCTCATAATTCTTTGTAAATAAAGCTTGAGACTTGGCTCAATAACAAATGTACCAAGCTTTAGCATGGAAATATTAGGTTCAATTCGATTGCATCGGGTGTGACCATGGATCAGTTAACCAACCATTTGTCATGCAAAAATGAAACTCTTACGATTTTCAACCGGTTAGCTAATCTATAGAAAATAAAAAATAAGAACAAAAGAAACCATTATATTTAAAAATTGTATGGGCTAACGAAATAATTTTTTTACATTTTAACTCCGGGTTACTAAATTTAATAAATTATAAGAATAACTTATTAATGATTTCACTGTATAAAAATGATTTTAACTAATAAATCATGATTGTATAAACTAGATTTGTCTTCCACGCAACGCACGGTGATAATTATTAAATTTTATTAATAATAGAGAATAAAATAAAATCACATGCCACAGTTATATAGGTAAAATTTTGAAGTATTCTATACTTTTAAAAAGCATATATATTATAAGAGAGCTTATGTAGAATGTATAATCATATCACAAAAAATAGGAATACGTTAAATAAGTTTTTGAATAAAACAAATATAATATAAATGTTACATCTAAATATGATATTCTTTAAACAATTTTTTAAAAGTATTCTATACTTCTAAAAAAGTATATATATTACAAGAAATATAATATAAAATACATATTCATATCACAAAATTAGAAATATGCTAAATAAAGTTTTGAGTAAGATGAATATAAAATTATGGTTGCTACCACAAAGAAGACGCTAAAAATACCGAGCATGAGTTATTGAGCATTTCGATGCTCGCTGATTTGCGAGCAACTAGCAAGCATTTACCGACCACGCTTTCACCATAAACGAGCACTTAGCAAGCACTGGCCACACAGTGGGAAATTTTTGCCATAAAATTTTGGTAGGGAAACTTCTGACAAACTACCGAGCAACGCTGTGCTTGGTAAGCTAGCGAGCACAACCGTGCTCGGTAACTGTACGGATTAGCGACTACTTTCTGACCACGTCGCCTGATGGTCGGTAGATTTTGGCGCAAAAATATTATGGGAAACTATAGCAAGCACCCTATGCTTGCTACTTTCTTCCGAGCACAGTCGTGCTCAATACAATTGAGACGGTGAAGCCCTTAGCGAGCACTAACGATCTATAGGCTTTTTAATGGAATGCTTGGTAGGAAGACTTGTTAACCAAACGTAGCTTATAATATCGTTCCTTAAATTCTTTTATTTATGATCTATAATTTTCAACTCTTTGGCTAAATGTAAGGCATCGCGAAGAAGACGACCAATGATCGTGATCATGAGGCACGGTAACAGGTCGCGATCACGATCACGATCATGAGCCATGGTAATGGGCCACGAGCACGACCGCATGCCACAATAGTGGGCCACTATCACGGTCATGGTTTAGCAGGCCACGATCACGGTAGCGGTTCGTAGACGAATTCTTCTCCAGAGGACGACTACGCCGCCACGTCGCTCTTTTGTGACCGGTCGCTTTCGGTGGTCATGGGCAATGATGAATTATTCGTTCAAATCACGAACGTTATCCAATTATTATATTTTTAGGATTTGACCCTTATTTTTTGTATTTATCGTAAATACCCAAACCAACATAGTATATTCAATAATGTTTTTAGAGTTTGACAATTGAATTCTTTGTACTTTTTCATTTTTATTTTCCCTCTATTTCGTTTCTTTTCTTTCTTCTTTTTCGTTTTTTTCTTTCATTTCTTTCTTTTTTTCTTTTTATTTTACTTTATCAATTTTTTTTTCGGTTATGGTCTCCCGCTACTTTTTAATTTCATTTATTGAATTACGTCTTGAAAAAAGAGACTAAATAAAGGTCCTTAAGCTAAATTCAACAATAATAATATACACTTGGAGAGCTCAAAAACTACATGCGTATCTAAAAAAACAAAATCTTTTTTTCTTCTTTTTCGATTTCATTTTCTCATTTTCATTGTTTGTCCGTATTTATATTTTTTTAAATTATAATTTTTAAAAATAATTTATTCATGTATGTTAGATAAAAAAATAGTGCGACTGAAATGAAACTAAAAATGAGGCTACAGTGTGGACGGGCTAATAATATTGTCCTCATCCAAAATTCTTAATTTATTGGCGGTATCTATTTCTGTCGTTCTTTTTCTTTCTTCTACGTTCAGAAGGTTTTATCGTTTCCGGAATTGCAATCCTGCCAATTATCGTCAAACCCTAGCAAAATCCCCAATTTACACACTCCTTCACTCTAACAATTTCAGACCAAAACTTGCTATGTCGATTTCTCAGGACTTGTATCCCACCGAAGAGGACTACCTCTACGAAGAAGAGGTACTCCGAAACCCTAATAACTTAAAACTATGGTGGCGGTATCTAATCGCGCGGAGCGACGCGCCGTTCAAGAAGCGCGCCATTATCTACGAGCGAGCTCTTAAAGCCTTGCCCGGAAGCTACAAGCTGTGGCACGCCTATCTCCGCGAGCGCCTTGAGATTGTGAGGAATTTACCGATTACTCACTCGCAGTATCAGACACTGAACAACACTTTCGAGCGAGCGCTTGCGACGATGCACAAGATGCCGCGCATTTGGATCATGTTTTTGCAGTCTTTGACGCATCAGAAGTTGATTACTCGGACGCGGCGCACATTTGACCGTGCATTGTGCGCGCTGCCGGTTACTCAGCACGACCGAATTTGGGAGTGTTATCTGGTCTTCGTGTCACAGAAGGGTGTGCCAATAGAGACTTCGCTAAGGGTGTATAGGAGGTACTTGAAGTATGATCCGAGTCATATTGAAGATTTTATTGAGTTCTTGATTAATTCGGAGTTGTGGCAGGAGGCTGCGGAGAGGTTGGCGGGGGTTTTGAATGACGACCAGTTTTACTCTATAAAGGGGAAGACAAAACATAGACTGTGGTTGGAATTGTGTGATTTGTTGACTCAGCACGCCAGTGAGATATCGGGATTAAATGTAGATGCGATAATTAGAGGAGGGATTAAGAAATTCACGGATGAAGTGGGGAGACTTTGGACATCTTTGGCAGATTATTATATTAGGAGACGCCTTCTCGAGAAGGCCAGAGATGTCTTTGAGGAAGGGATGACGACAGTAATTACAGTGAGGGATTTCAGTGTTATATTTGATGCATATTCACAATTTGAGGATAGTGTGTTGTCAATCAAATTGGAGAATATGGATGACAGTGATGAAGATGATGGGAATGAGGATGACAGAGAGGAGGATGAAGAGGAGGATGATAGGTTGGATATTGAGAAGTTGAGGAAGAGGATTGGCTGTTTTTGGTTGAAGGATGACAAGGATGTGGATTTGCGGTTGGCGAGGTATGAACATCTGATGGACAGGAGGCCAGAGTTGACTAACAGTGTGCTTTTGAGGCAGAACCCTCACAATGTGGAGCAGTGGCATCGGAGAGTTAAGCTTTTTGAAGGGAATCCTACAAAACAAATTTTGACTTACACAGAAGCTGTGAGGACCGTGGATCCCATGAAGGCTGTGGGGAAACCCCATACTCTGTGGGTTGCATTTGCTAAGTTGTATGAGACTCATGGAGATGTTTCAAATGCCCGGGTGATTTTTGATAAGGCTGTGCAGGTGAATTACAAGGCGGTCGATCATCTAGCAAGCATTTGGTGTGAATGGGCAGAGATGGAGCTCAGACACAAAAATTTAAAGGGTGCACTGGAACTACTGCGACGTGCTACTGCAGAGCCATCTGTCGAGGTCAAGAGGAGAGGTACAATTTTCATTTCTTCTTCTCCACCCCCCAACACATAGACACTTTCTTCCTTTATTCCAGTGTGAGGATCTTTTTTTTTTTTTTTTCCTCATGAAGTTGAAATTAAGTTATATTTTTTTAGTAAATCTAAATGACATCAAGTAAAACTTCTGTGCTTTGCTGTTTTGGTGAGTCTAGTGCTGAAGTGACATGGAGGTCACAGTTCTATAGCCGAAATTGATCATGGTTCATGATAATGATGTAGCCATATTATTTGTTATACATGCTGGGATGAAAGTGGGACACTTCTAATATTGATATTCATCTTTTGCTATCTTCAGTTGCTTAATCTGTCACTTCTACATGTGAAGTAATTCATGTAGCAAGGAGTAGCACATTTATTTTAATGTCTCCCCCACAGGAAGTTTTTTAATGACCATTTTGTTTCTCTAGATTACTCTTTACAATCATGAGCACGTGCTCTTGGCTAGTCTTGATATCTTTTTTTCTAGCGAGTGTTGCGAGAATCAGAATTGATAATATTTTACACAGCAAAAGCTTGAAATACATGACTTCCTTCCCACAATTATATTAAAGATCATTTTATTATACGGTGGATAAATTTCTCAAGTTACTTCACTAGCAAATTAGATAGTTTATTAAAAGAAGCGTTGCTATTATGTCAGTGGATTCTGGTGGTTCCCAGCTTGCCCTTACCAGAAGTTTTGTATGTGGATGTATTCAACTTAAAGTCTGCTAGTTTTGTTTTTTTTTCTTTCTCCATTTGCTTATCTTGACTTTTACATATTCATTATTTATTCAAACATCTTCCTCTTTTGCCTCTGAATCACAATAAACTTTTCATGGCATCTGTTACCAGATGCATATAAGCATGGAAAAAGTGGTTTTATGGATTATGAATATAAGAGTTAAAAAATATCAATTTTAATTTTTTTTCTTTTCATCACTGCTTGGTTTTTTTTGGGAAAACTAAGCTGCAGTTCTTACACTTTTTCCATAATCAATTGGTATGATTGGATTTTAATGTTTATTGCGCTTGCCCTTCTATAGTGGCTTCTGATGGAAATGAACCGGTACAAATGAAGATTCATAAATCCCTTAAGCTTTGGACATTTTATGTGGATTTGGAGGAAAGCTTGGGTACCTTGGAGTCGAGTCGTGCAGTTTATGAGAGAATATTGGACCTAAGAATAGCTACCCCCCAGATTATCATAAACTATGCAATGCTTCTAGAAGTAAGTACTAACCCTCTGGTTACCTGGTAGCAGTAGTCCTCTCACTCCTTTCTCCAATTGGCCAGACCGAGAAATAACTCTCTTGTTTCATTGTCCAGGAACACAAGTTCTTTGAAGACTCATTTAAAGTTTATGAGAGAGGTGTAAAAATATTTAAGTACCCACATGTGAAAGATATCTGGGTCACTTATCTTTCCAAGTTTGTTGAGAGATATGGAAAATCAAAGCTGGAACGAGCTCGAGAGATATTTGAGAAGGCAGTTGAAGAGGTATGTTGATTCCTCATGTTAGATTGGAGACCTATAGATGATTTCTTCTGCTCTTTTTCAATTCTCCTAATTATCAGTCCTATAACTTGCAAAACAGTTTTGAGTAAGTGCCACGATTTGCTATTCGATTTGTTGGTGGCTCATTATTCCCTTTTCTTTTCTTTCTTTCTTTTCCATTTTGTACGTGTGTCTGTATTATGTGTTTTAAATGATATTTTGTTCTGACTTCTGTTTTCGGGGACCAAAATTGTTTTGAAGAACTGCTGCATTTCAATCTTAAATCAAGACTCACTTATATGGTGTGCTTATAACTTGTTTAGCTTACAAGTTTCTTCAGTCTTCAGTTACCATTTCTTATCTGCTTCCAGAATATGATGGTGGAAGCCTATGAGCTCTTTCACAAACTTAAGGTTATCCCCACTTTTTTTGGGCCAAAAAGAAAAGGGAAAAGAAAAGAACGATCTTATTTTGGAAAACTTAATCACTGTAATATACAACGCTGTGATTACTAACATATTTATAAGCTCTGAAAACATCTTATAGCATGTAAGATTTTATAAGCTCTTAAATAAGCATTTTGCTGAACATCTTAGCAGAAAAGTTCAGAAAATTATCAGTTTCTTTCTTTAATTGAAACTAATTGCAGTAGAGAGATTTCGAGACCATTCTTTGTTGATGAAGCATAGAAGTTTTTGCAGCATTTTCCTACGAGTTACTGGGAGACTCCTCTTACTTCATTGTATAGACCTTGGTCATACTGTTGTTTTCCTTATGTCCTGTTACTGATTTGTGTATTATGGCCGGCCTTGGGTTATGGTACTATTCGTTGCAAACTAATGAAGCTTTGCACGGTCTTTTATTCATATAAAGGAGCCTGTGTTAATCCTTGAACAGCATCCTTCTTTGTGTAAATGCGCAAGCTTGAATTCTCTTGCATAGTTGTACTTTTATACCTCAGAGATTCTGATTGATTAAATCATTTCTCCCCTGATTAGGCTCCTGCAGAATCAGTGAAACCTCTGTATCTTCAATATGCTAAGTTGGAGGAAGACTATGGTCTGGCTAAAAGAGCAATGCGGGTGTATGATCAGGCTACCAAAGCTGTCCCACCTAATGAGAAATTGGGCATGTATGAAATATATATTGCCAGAGCAGCTGATATATTCGGTTTACCAAAAACTAGGGAGATTTATGAGCAAGCTATTGAATCACGACTGCCAGACAAGGATGTAAAGGTCATGTGTTTGAGATATGCTGAACTTGAGAAGAACCTGGGTGAAATTGATCGTGGTCGTGCATTATACAAGCATGCGTCACAGTTTGCTGATCCAAGATCTGATCCTGACTTCTGGAACAAGTGGCATGAATTTGAAGTGCAGCATGGAAATGAGGATACATTCCGGGA
>JAYDZE010013887.1:0-10217 GCA_034509125.1 Monilaria moniliformis
ATAGCCGAGAGAGAGAGAGAGAGAGAGAGAGAGAGAGAGAGAGAGAGAGAGAGAGAGAGATTTCTTCAATCACAAACAATTTGAGCTATCAGCATTCAGCAATTCGTATGGCATTGATTGTGAGGTACCTGACGGAGAAGCTGGCGGTGTTTCGAGCACGCGATCCTCGAGCGACAGGAGGAGATCGAGATCGTCTTGGTGGTTAGGTGTCGACATCGTCTTCAGCTGATTACTGAGTTAACTACGCTTGATTTCTGTATTTGTGTCTGATTTGAGAAGAAAGTGAAAATTGGGAGCCAAACTGAACTAGGGTTTTGGATTTCATTTATTGGCGGGAGATATTGAAAATTTGGGAGGGAAGAACAGTGGGGTGGGGAAAGATGGGTAATTTCTACATTAATTATATTAGGTGCATATATTAATCTAACCTAATAAATAAATATTGATAAAATTATATCTATTAAGTTGATTCACTTTTCAAATCTAACTCGGATCAATTTTCCAGCATCATATTATTAATTTGGGTAGAGTTTATTTTGTAAATATCATTTATTGGGTAGAATTTATTTTAATTAATTTTGGACATTCTTATTGGTGACTATCAATTTCTTAGCGTATATTTCTCATAATCGTAAAATCACATCCAATAATTTCGAATTTTCTGAAAATAGACATGAAAATTAGAGGTTGATAATTCAAAACCGAGGTCAAATCCTATGCCTACTATTTAGTTTGGTGTCTACTATTTTATCATTTTTGCACTAATTTTTCTCCACAAAAAATAAAATAAAATTCGAGAAATCAAAGTTTGAGACGTAAAAACAAGAGGGCGCGCATGATTGAGACGAAAGAATGCCTGAATTTAGCAGATTTCTCTTGCTACTTCTCTTGATGTTACTCATTTCAAGTGTTTGTGCTAAAAGGTCCATTGGTCCGAAACCGAAACCGACGAACCAGCCCGTCGTTGCATACGATGCTCGATCACTCATTATCAATGGGAGTAGAGAGCTACTATTCTCTGGCTCGATTCATTATCCACGTAGCACTCCTGACGTAAGCGATATATGACAAGATAATGAGCACGATCGATCATTTGAAATGAAAAATGATTGGTTTGATAATTTTAATAATGGCACTATTGCATTTGTTTGGGCAGATGTGGCCTGATCTCATCAAAAAGGCTAAAGAATGTGGCCTTAATGTGATACAAACTTATGTTTTTTGGAACATTCACGAGCCCGTTCAAGGCACGGTACGTGTTTTTTTTTGCCCATTTTTTCTTTACTGAGCGCCAGTTGCGGATGTAGGGTGCGGGGGGTCGGGAGGTGGCGGACGACCCCCAACAACTAATTTTCCATTAGGGTCGCCATAAAACCGTCATGATTGCCCCTCTGTTCGGATGACCAGATCTGTATGAGAGAAATTGAGAAAGAGAAGTGTGACTGTGTGAGAGTGAGAGAAAAAAAGAGAGATGGACGATGTTGTAGGAAGAAACAAAAGCTTTCAACGTATTGAAGATTATTTTTTATTTTTTATCATTTTATTTCGCTCATCCATTTTTTTTTAGTTCTGAATCTGCCATTGCTGAGCGCGCACACAATATCTCGATCTTATATCTTTTTCATTTCTTGTTGGTATTACAGCTCAATTTTGAAGGGAACTATGACTTGTTGAAATACATCAAACTAATAGGGGATAGTGGTTTGTGGGTGACCCTTAGAATTGGACCTTATATTGAGGCAGAATGGAACATGGGGTATGTGTAATTGATTCTTAGTTTTTCTCAAAAACTACGTGTTCCAAATTAGTCGTGGTTTTACCTTTTATTATTGTTATCATTGTTAGGGGATTTCCATATTGGTTGAAGGAAGTTCCCAATATCACATTCCGTTCTTTCAACGAACCTTTTATGGTAAAAATTCAATATCATTGATATACACGTGTCATTTTTAAGGAAACCTCATTATCTGATAAAATGACCTAATTGGTTATTTTCAAAGTACAGTTCCACATGAAGAAGTATGCAGAAACAATCATTAACATGGCCAAAACTGAGCAGCTCTTTGCAGATCAAGGAGGCCCTATTATCATGGCACAGGTACAATTTGATATGCTTACAATATTTCCATTTATTTGGTACTTCGAAAACACTGATCTGGAATTTTCATACAAATAAGCAATATTGTATGGGGATAAATGGAGAACCATTACTGATCCTCTTTAAAAAGAGAGAAAAAAAAAAAAACAATATTGTATATCTAAATAAATGGGATCGTAATTTTCATGTGTGTCACATGTACCATTTTGCCAGTGAGATGAAAAATGTCGATAATCCTAGCGTAAGTCGATGTTCGTAGCTCTTCACGAACTTCCCATTCTTATAAACTGCAGATTGAAAATGAGTACAACAATGTGCAACTTTCATATAGGGAAATGGGCGCAAAATACATAAAGTGGGCAGCAGAAATGGCCGTTGGCCTGTACAACGGTGTGCCATGGATTATGTGCAAGCAAAAAGATGCTCCTCCTACAGTAGTAAGTTCAATTTTTTTTGTATTTGTTTTTATTTTATCTATTCGTTTTTTTAAGGTTAGTTTTTTTGTGCCTCTAATTGATAGATTTATTGTCTTTCCGCTGCAGATTAGTACCTGCAACGGAAGACAATGCGGGGATACTTTTGTCGGTCCAAATGGACCTGACAAACCTTCTCTCTGGACCGAGAATTGGACAGCACAGTAAGTAAAATTTACATCTCAAAAGATTATGACACTAGTGGACACGTACTATCAACCAACAAAATATTTGAAAATTCAATCATAACCCGAATTTTCAAAATTTCATAATTTCTTACTTGAATTTCGTTTTCACAGGTATAGAGTGTTTGGCGACTCTCCATCTCAGCGCGCCGCAGAAGATCTTGCATTCGCCATTGCTCGATTCTTTGCGAGAAACGGCACACTTAACAACTACTACATGGTACACTAAGGGTGTGTTTAATAGTATAGATAAGCTCAAGATTAGATTATTAATTATAACTAAAACAGTGTTATAATTAATAATCTAATCTTTAGCTTATCTCTACTATCAAATACATCCTAAAGAATTTGATGCTTTTTACCTACACAACATATTCCATTGCTTCTAGCTATCAACACCAAGAAATTCTTATATGAAACACTCATATGCTTGAGACATGATGATCATGGCTCTCAGTTTCATGGTGGAACCAACTTCGGAAGAACAAGCTCATCTTTCGTCACAACACGTTACTACGATGAAGCTCCACTGGATGAGTTTGGTAACAAGAAATAACAATTTGATTCAAACATTTTGTTTCTCTCTCATCAACTGAGTGTTTATCTCACACTCTGTTTAAGGTTTGAAGAGAGACCCTAAATTTGGGCATTTGAGAGACCTTCACAAAGCCTTGAGATTGAGCAAGAAAGCTCTTATTTGGGGGGTTCAATCTATACAAAAAGTCAGCGTAGATTTGGAGGTAATAACATTAAATAGATGAAATTTCTAATAACATGCTGCATGAACTAAATTTTTTATCATCCTATTATGAAATAATCTTGTATTACGACGATTGGTTTACTATTATATCCTCATTATAATATTTCATTTAAGGGCCATGGGTAATGTGGTATATTATATTTATCTATTATATATGTGTTTTTTAAGGATAGTCTAGTATTTTAATAAATATTTATTAAGATATAAGATTAAAGTCTGCTTGTATTAAAAAAAATTAAAAATGTGATCAAAATTATATATTCTTGATATATACATATTTTTAGTAAGTGGATCATATAAAAGATTTTCATAGCGTAGGAACAACGAACTAATATGAGTCATGATTCATGATTAACGATTGTCATAAAAAGAATCATGATTGTTATTTTATGTGTAAAAATTATTGTTGTATATATAGGAACATAGTTTCCAGTCCCTAGGGGCGAAAAGTTTAACTGAAAGCTATCTACGTATATTAACTTTTACATGTGTCGCACGTACTATTCAGCTAGTTAATACTAAAATTCATTTTTTAAACACAGATTACGATATATGAGAAGACAGACTCCAACATATGTGCTGCATTCTTGACCAACAACAATACAAAGCTAGATTTGAGCATTAAGTTCAGAGGTGTGGACTATTTCCTACCAGCCAAATCCATTAGCATCCTCCCAGACTGCAAAACAGTTATCTTCAACACTAACACGGTAAATTCTCTTTTGACACGAACACAAACACGAATTTGACACGGTCATTAACTTAATCGTGGGTCTTCTCTTTTACCATAGGTCGTCTCACAACATAGTTCTAGAAACTTCGTCCCTGCCATGGAATCAAAGATTGCCAAGTGGGAAATGTTCAAAGAAGCAGTTCCCACAGAAGCTGAGTTGGAAATAAAGAGCAAGGTACCAAGAGAGCTTTATCATCTTAACAAGGATATGTCAGATTATGCATGGTATAGCACTAGGTGAGCCCAATTTATTTACCAATATTTATTTTTTGCTCAAATAACTAGTCTAAATATATATATATATATATATATACACACGCAATGGCGAAACAAAATTATTGGCTCGAGAGACCTAAATAAATATAGTTTTAAAATTAAAAATTAAAAAATAAATAGCAATTTTAGTAAAGTATTAATCCCATTTAAATTACGTTGTGAAATCATGATAACTTCGTAACTTTATGTTTTTCATGTTTTGAAATTGTTGCATAATCGGTTCGTTAGTAAAAACTTTCGACTTATTGTATGCAGCATCGACTTCGACCGACGCGATCTACCGATGCGATCGGACATACTTCCAATCTTAATGATCGCAAGTCTTGGCCATGCTTTGGCTGCGTTCGTGAACGGTGAATACGTAGGTAATAATCACGAATTTGTTGTTCAAGAAATGATACATTTGTCACATAAATTAAATATGAATAAAAACTTATAAAATAAATATTTTTCTATCTTTTTTCTAGGTTTTGGACATGGAAGCAATGTCGAAAAGAGTCATGTTTTCAAGAAGTCTGTAGTTTTGAAGCCTGGAATCAACAACATATCAATACTAGCAATGACAGTTGGTTTGCCTGTGAGTTTATTATTATTTTTATTTTTATTTTTCATGATCGTCTCGTACAAATTAAGTGAAGTAAAATATTAATTTCACAAACATAGAATAGTGGTGCCTATATGGAGAAAAGGTTTGCTGGGCCTCGAGCTGTCACTCTTGAAGGTTTAATGAAAGGAACTCTTGACATCACCCACAATCATTGGGGCCAACAGGTATATTCACATTAATTTATCGAGGTTTTGGGTTGGTCCGGTTAACCCGAAACCCATGAGGTTTATGTCAGATTATGGCAATCTAGTAGGTGTAGCATAAATGAAATTATAATAGTTGATAATCTTGAAAATCGTGTAATAAATTTGTAGGTTGGTGTTAATGGAGAAATGTTGCAAATCTTTACTGAAAACGGATCAAAGAAAGTACCTTGGGTCCCATACGATGGAAATTCTGGGCCAATTACTTGGTACAAGGTAATATAGAGTAACAAATTGATATCATATAATCTATTGATAGTGTAATGATCTTGATGGAAGAAAAACGTTTTATAGGGTTACTTTGATGCTCCCGGGGGAATTGAGCCTGTTGCTATAAGAATGATGAGCATGGAAAAGGGCATGATTTGGATCAACGGACAATGCATTGGTAGATATTGGGTATCGTACCTTTCCCCACTTGGGAAACCCACTCAAGAAGAGTGAGTATTATGCATTCGGGTTGCGTATTTTATTCTTGAGTATTTGTCCGATTTAAAATTATGAATGTACATGTCCAGGTATCACATCCCACGAGCATTCTTAAAGCCGAAAGGAAATTTGATAGTAGTGTTTGAGGAGACCGGAGGTCATCCAGACAAGATCGAAATTCAAACAGTGAATAGAGATACCATCTGTAGCATAATCTCAGATTTCCATCAAGCACCAGTAAAACTATTTGAGCGAAAAAACAACCAATTTCAATCGATTGGTAACCCCGTGAAGGCGGGTTACCTTAATTGCCCTGATGGTAAAGTTATCGAGAAAGTTGAGTTTGCAAGTTTTGGGAATGCTGAGGGCGCGTGTGGTGCGTTTGTGCTCGGAAAATGCGAAAGCCCGAAAGCCCACAAGGTTGTCGAGCAGGTACGACGAGTTTTAGATCTTACGTTTATTGATGAAGTGAAATAACAACAATTGATTTCATATTTTCTTATTTTCTAGCTATGCTTGGGTAAGCCATCGTGCACAATTCCGTTCGAGAAGGAGACTTTCTTTGAAAACAACAACGATCCTTGCCCCGACGTCACAAAAACGTTGTCAGTGCAAGTGAGATGCGGAGTGTCAAAAAAAGGCTCCGCTTGAGTATTTTCTTGTGATTTTGATGTTGTAGAAATTATAACTACTTAGATTTACACTGTTCGATTACTCGACTTTATGTTGCTGATTTTGGATAGATAGTTCAAAGCAACACATATTGTGGCAAATAATATCTTTTGAAGTAGTGTGATTTATGACATTATTATGCGAATTACAATATTAAGTATTAAATATGCATGTAAAAAATAAGGAAAATTATATTTCATAATCACTACTAAACTCGTAGCAACAATTGCATATTATTTAATAATCATAACCATTTATATTTATCTTGATTAGTATTTTTTATTTAAAGAAAGGAGAACTATGAAATTTGATCTAACTTTACCAATTATATGAAAAAAGACATTTACTACCTCAACTAATAAGCATCCTTAAGTTGACAAATAAGATAAAGACAAAAAGTATACAGTCATAGAAAAGGCCTTGTGGCAGCTCACCATCGCACGCCCCGTCACCATCGCATCAGAAGACAATAATTAGGGCCCACCACTACGGGCCGGGCCCAATCAATTTGAGAGCATCCGAACTTTGCTTGGCCCAATTAAAGTGCCGTTCCCCTCTTCTTATACATTCCGCAGAAGGCTCCACGTTGTCGCACGCTGCAGAGTGAAATGACCTTAATCGGCACAAAACGGCATGACTTTTAGTCTTTTACCGTTTTACCGCTGTACTCGGAGTCTGCAGCGGGGGTGCTTTCGGTCATTTCAGAATTTTATCCATTTCATGAGACCGCAGCAGCGATTGCAGAGAGAGAGAGAGAGATTGTGGTTGTAGAAGAAACTTGGTCGAATTATTGGACTCGAAAATAGTGATATTTTTGGGAGCATTCGCGGTTTGATTTGAGCTCGACTTTGATTGAGTTTGGAGAAGGATTTCCAGTTTTTTGTTCGAGATGGGTTTTGTCAGTATGATAATGGGGTTTTGTGGATTTGGAGTAGGAATTTCTTCTGGATTGGTTGCTGGATATTTCTTGTTCATCTACTTTCAGCCATCCGATGTTAAGGTCTCTCTCTCTCTCTCTCTCTCTCTCTCTCCCACACACACACACACACTCAAAAACTCACTCAATTTGCTTGCTATGCATAAGTTTAGCTGTTTAGGTGAATTTCAGCTTAGAGCATTAGTGATTTGTGTATATCTATGTTTTGCGAATAATTGAAAAATACATGTCGTTTATATGACAGAGGTTTCAGTAGTTATTTGTTGGACGGGATTTTGATATAGACCGAGAAGTAGAAACGAAGTAGGGAACGGTTATTTCTGGTTGAGGTTATAGTAATTCTTTGTTGTAGATGCGAATTAATGTAAGGTGAGAACTGTTGATGAATTTGTTACTTCCCCATGTTAGCAATTAAGCTCGACCTAATTCTTCATAATCGGCCAGAATGGTTATCGATACTGGCAGATGGAATCAATCACGATTTCTGTGAGTTATGGGACCTTTTTTATATATTGGAATGCAATCTATGTACTTTTCAGCTGCTACAGGCCCTTCATGAAGTCAGGCATTTTGACTTTTTTTTTTTTTTTTGCTTTGCTGCGTTATGAACTATATATTTTATATTGTTTTTAAGTTTTAGATGTTGTTTGTGAATGGAAAAATGTGGAAGAGGTATGTGTAGACGAACTGAGATATGGTGCCAAACATGATAAACGCGTCTTACTTTTGTACTACAACAGAATCCTACCATCCGCCCTCTGGTTGAGCAAGACTCTAAAACTCTGCAACAATTACTACCTGAAATACCCTTTTGGGTGAAAAATCCAGACTATGATCGTGTAAGTTTGCTAGGACTCAGTCGCCTCTTGCAATAACTTGGTTTAGTCTCTTGAGAATTGAAAAGATGGTAATTGATGTCCCCCCACCCCCTTTCTCTCTTTTGGATTGAAGGTTGACTGGCTTAACAAGTTTCTTGAAGTTATGTGGCCTTACTTGGACAAGGTATTGATTTCATTAAGTGTCCTGTGTAATTTACCTGGTTCATATTTTAGCTTTTCATTGATTTCTCCATTACTTGTTTTATGCTCGTAGGCGATTTGCAAGACAGCCAAAAATATAGCTACTCCAATTATTTCTGAACAAATTCCAAAATATAAAATTGAGTCCCTTGAATTCGAAGCACTAACTCTGGGAGCTCTACCACCTACTTTTCAAGGTTAGTAAAGTGCCATCAGTTTTACATTTTTATTCCATTTTGCTTATTCTGTTGCAATATTAAGTATATTGCAGAAATCAGAAGTAACATGAAAGTTTAAATATAATGGCCTGACTTACATTCTTGGTTAACTCTTATGTGCAAAAAAAAAAACTTCATGGTCCTGGAACATAACAGTGACTATCTCAATGGCAGGTATGAAAGTCTATCTTACTGAAGAAAAGGAGTTGATTATGGAGCCTGCTTTGAAATGGGCAGGAAATCCTAATGTCACTGTTGCAGTGAAAGCCTATGGACTAAAAGCAACAGTTCAGGTTATTGTATTTTATTGCCGTAGAATAGTTTCTCACCTATATAATGTATGATCTGATGAATTGTTGTCTCCTTGCCTATTAGCCAACGAAATATGATCAAATGAAATGGAACTCTTAATTGTATATTGCAGGTTCTGGATTTGCAAGTCTTTGCTCTGCCCCGCATTACCCTTAAGCCTCTTGTTCCTAGCTTTCCATGTTTCGCAAACATCTTTGTGTCTCTTATGGAGAAGGTTGGTGAATCACTTTTCCTTCATTTTAAATATAACAATCAAACTAGGAGAGAAGGAATACCACACTGAAAATACCTGTGGAATTCATATATTTACTGAGTGTAATAATGTAATGATTTTTTGCCCGTGATAAATGTTAGGAGAGGTATTTCTTAGTTCTCTGGTACCACTGGAAAATTTTAATTTTGTTCTTTAGAACTTGAAACTGTTTCATGTAGTACAGACATTTATATTTGTGCAAAAAGTCCTGTTTATTGATATTCTTTTGTAGTAAGCTGGCTACTGCCTGTCCCCATTTTTTTGCAGCCTCATGTTGACTTTGGACTTAAGCTTGTTGGGGCTGATCTCATGTCAATTCCTGGCCTATATGGGTTTGTACAGGTATAACTCCATTATATCAATTCTTGAAATGCCCTTATTTGAGAAAATGGAGTTACAATATATGACCAAAATAGGATGAACTCTAGATATCAGATAGGTGTTTTGATTCTTGTAAATAGCATTGCGAAGTTGTAATTTGAGAGAGCTTATATTTGCATCACAAAACATTGATAGTTGAAGCTCACTTGCATCTATTTCGAAAGTAGTGATGCTGTTGACATTGGATTTTAACTTGCAATTGGGAATTGGATTAAAGGGCATTCTGACCTCCTAGTGATTTATGTTCCAATACTAGCTAACAGGGACTGCCAAATAGGTACTAAAGTTTGTTTGTACTCGGGATTTGGTAATATGAACTTCTTTTTGTCAGATCATATGTGCTAACCATTTTGTGCATTCCTTCCCCATCCTGTGAGGGGGACGGAAATGATTCTTTCTTCAGGAAACTATCAAAGATCAAGTTGCTAACTTGTATCTATGGCCGAAAACCCTTGAAGTGCAAGTTTTGGATCCGATAAAGTATGTTTCTCACATAATAATATTATAAATAACCTGCATTTTGGAGGGCCTTATGTTCATAGTTTAGTTCACTTTAAACCATCAGGGCTATGAAGAAGCCTGTTGGGATTCTCCATGCGAAGGTTGTGCGGGCACTAAAGCTGAAGAAGAAAGATCTATTAGGGGCATCAGATCCTTATGT
>JAYDZE010013898.1:0-10217 GCA_034509125.1 Monilaria moniliformis
AATGATACTTATTTTATTCTGATAATGCACGTTTATGGAAAAGATTTGATTGATATATATAGGTTAAATTAATGATACAATTCTACACATATAATGATATAATTATACACATATAATGATATCTACATTGTGGGATTTTTTCACAAATCGTGGAATTTAAGGAGATCCCATGATTTTCGGATTTTTCCTAAAACCGTGGGATTTTTTTTGTACAGTTATGCCCTTTAATGATGTTTGTATAAAACAATAATGATATATTTTTTCCTACAATGTAGTCCATCCAATTCTAGATCCTAGGGTGTATATTAGTTCTTAGTTATGCATCTAAAAGGTGTTCTCATTTTAACGCACCCCTATATATATATATATATACACACGATATGGTAAGAGAATACGGTATATACTGATATCGTTTACCGTTTTATCGGTATATACCGTAAAATACGGTATATACCGAATTTTTGGTATATCGCGGTATACCACAGTATACTGAAATTCATACCGTTACCGTACAGTAACCTTCCGGTACGGTATCATACCTTACCGAAATTTACGGTATACCGAAATTTTGATATTTTCGGTATTTTTTCTGTACGATAAGTCCGGTATATCGATATTTCAGTATTTTTCCCCACCCCTAGTTTTGCATGTATTCTATTTGAGAAAGTAATTTGATTCCAAATTTTTAAATTTATGTATTCGATTGATTTTTTTATCTAATAAGAAAATTAAAAATAAGGAAAATAATGTAATTTTACAAGATACATATTTTAAATTTTTTTAGATGTTTTTTTTTTCTAATTTCAGAGTTCTTACCTATTTGCATATATTATGTGTGAATCACACAACAATGGGTTTTTTTTTTTTTTTTTGGCTATGGTCACCTTCTATTATCAATAAGGTTGTCTGCCAATTTGCATCATGTTTTGTGCATAGACTTGCATAAAAGAGTTTGATAAATGGAAAATCTCCAGATGAAACAAGAATATAATTTAGGAAAAACATTTCCAAATGAAAGCAAGCAAGAACCCTACATAATCTGGAAGTCGTGATTCAATAAGGATAATATGAAAAAGATCAAATACTATAAGCGTCAATAATTACAATATACATTTGATTATCGTTTTCATATTACACTTTCAGTTTACCCAAAAATATAAATTATGTTATAATTGTTAAGAAAGTAATTCATTTTTGATGATTAAATTTAATAATTGTGAGCAATTTTTTTTTTAAAAAAAGCCCTAAATTCGTGTTTTTCAAGGCAATTCTCCGAAATAATATTTCAAATTAGTCAGTAACAAAAGAGGGAAACTTTGAATTACTAACATACTCGAGAAAATGGAAAAGATATTAAATTGGAAGTGTATATATATTGTGAAATATACCAAATCATAGTGAAATTATTTTATAATAAAATTGATGTTGCTTATAAAATTATGAAAAGATAAGATGGGACTGAGGCTTATTTTTACCAAAAAAAATTTCAGGAGCTTATAAGCTCTGTTAAACACCCTCTTAAGTTTATGTGTAGTTTTAGCCTCTTACCACAATTTTGCTACTGCAGTATACTAATGTAACATTAAATCGCGATGATGTCGGAGTTTGGCAGGAAAGTGACAATCAATCTTCATCTAGAGGACCAAATTTCTGTGTACGGGACAAGTTCTCTACCTAGGCTGGAACTTTTTCTCAATATGGTGCAATGTAAGATAAAAAAATTCAATATATATGTGAACTTTTTTTTAAAAAATTTTATGAATGGATAAGATGCAAGACTGTTTCACGTCTTCAGTGAGGAGCATATGGTGCAATGGTTATTCCTTTAGCAAGGAGTTTGTGGTGTAGTGGTAATTCCTTTAGCTTTACAAACTAAAGGCCAATTCTTGATAGCAACTTCTTTCTCTACATTCACATCTCAGATATGTATCTTTATTTTTAAGGTCATTGTTGCTACTACTCATTTGCCTGCTATAAATTCGAAATGGGGATTTCCCTAGTTGATCACTAAATTTTTTTTGACAGAGCCATGTAATGGATACCTTTTGGAGGACGATTGTGAGTTTGGGGCTCTAAGTCTTTGTGATAAAAAATGCAGCCACTCACTGAGAAAGTGTCTGTGCTTAATTTTTCAGATCCATATAAGCGCAAATGGAAGATTTCTGACTTCTCCAAACTTGAAGTAACTTGGATTTGGATTTGTACATAATTGTTAATAGTATTATGCTTCTCTTTACATAGCATTGGATTAACATTCAGTTGATAAGACAGTTTTCCTCCGACCAATAAGACGGAAGGTTTGAATGATCTCAAGTGCGTATTGTAAATCTATAAGAAAAACATGAATTTATTCTAAAACTCTTATTCAATGTCGAACAGCTGGAAAGTCAGAAACATAAAAGAATGAAAGAATCGAATAGAAAGAAATAAAGAATCCCTAAATGAAATACATGCTAATTCTTAATCTCTAACACGACCACCACGAGAGATGAATGAGCCACTTAGTGGCCTGGTCCTCTGGGGCTAGGCCCCGATGCTAGCTGTTGGAACCAAAACGACATCGTCTCCTTTGCATTCTCGTACATTTTCGGAATGTTGAGTTGATTCGTCACAGACGAATCTTCCGACAGTATTCTTGCTGCATCAACTTGTACGTTACTCATACACATAATAACGAAGACGACGAACATGATTGAGAGAATGCTCATTTTCTGGGAATTCATCTTCACAAAATCTTGGAGCCAAGTAGAGAAGTATATGGTTCTTTGCTGTGAATGGAGAATGGAGAAATATGGTTGGATGGTCTGGAATTTATAGTGCTGAATCAAAGTATTCAAGTAGATATGCATTAACAAATTTCTGAGTTTTCGTGTTGACCAAGGCCATTTGTGAGTGCTGGAAGAGGTCGTGTATATAAAAATTGAATATGTCAATGTGCCTCACATCATTAAATTTGTAGTGTATATTGGAAAGTCCAAATATGAAGATTTTTCAAAGTGAAATTCGTGGAGTCTATTGTTGGAAAATTTGACTTGACCCACTATTTTAATTTCAATTAATTTATAATATTTATAAATACTAATTAATTTAATTCTTCCCATGACCTGGTTGTTGCACTATATCTTCGATGATCTCATGTTGTGTTTATTTCAAAATAAAATAAGTTTCGCGTGGTGTTATTTAATTTTTCCTATAATATAAAAATTTAAGCATTCTGTTAGTTTTAAATTTAATTTGATATTCTAGCCTATTTTCCAAGTCATTTAGTTGAGTCAGAAGAATAAAAAATTGATCGATAGTGACATGAGCAATATATAGGAAAATAATTTTTATATTCTTTTCTGAAAAAGTAAATAGTCAACATATCCTGCTTTTTACCGAGAAAAAATCGGTAGTGAAGGCTTACAATAATGTGAACAAGGAATTGAAAAATAATCTTCTTTAGGTTGAAATCAAAATGAGAATAACATATTCAACAAGTCGAGGAGAAAAGTAAGGCCACGTTTATTATGAATGGACTCGTTCAATCTATTTTTTGGGATTTCTTACAATAGAAAATGTGTGTTTTAACAGTGACGGATTTAGAAAACGAAATTCGTCAGTCGGAACTTATGCACGTGAGGTTAACGACAACTTGAAATATCGAATATAATATAATTTTTTGGTACTCGTGAACTGACGGTGGAGTCGGCCGACCCTGTGCGACCCCACCTAGGTCTGTCCCCGTTTCAGGATTTATGGGCTTTGGACGCACAATTTTGACATATCTTAATTGCAAAAATAAGACAATAGTTCACATAAGAAATTTTAATTATTGGAGAGGAGAATGAATAACTATTTTGAGTGTATTTGTTTTCTTTTCCTTTTTCGCACAATATATTAGCAACAAAATTATCATATAATAGTTTCGAAACAAGAATAATATAATTGAAATATTAGTGGGCAGCTGAATTTCACTAATAGTTTTTTATGCTAAAATAGTGATTAAATTAACATAACAAAACCATTGAATTATATAGACATGATCTATAATTTTAGTTTTGAAACTATACATAGTGTTATAATTTGGTTAAAATACACGAATTTTGGCCACTTTTTAGTTTTGAACACAAACTTTAAAATTTGTGAATAAATACATAAAGTTAAAGATTGTTGTAATTTTATTAGATTTGGATTTTCCACGAATCAAAACTGACGTGATAGCTTGATGACGTAATTTTTTAGAATTAGCGTCGAGGTGGCCCAATCAAACTACGACTGATTATTTTTTCATATATATATATATATTTTTTTTTTCTTAGATTTTAATTTTATATTTATTAATTAAAATTTTGTACTCATTATAAAAATTTATAGTATATAATCATAGTAAATAGTAATTTTTTAAAATTTAATGTCACTTTCATTATATGAACTTTGATTATTAAGATTGATAAATTCAAAAGTAGAATATACAGTTTTTTAAATAAATGTCAATTATAATTTAGTATACTAATAATTTTATTTATTTTCATTCCCGCATTTAAACAGAATGTCGGGGGTATTATAGTCAATGAAGGCAACACCATCTCTCAGAAATCCAAGTGTTCGTTATATGTTATCCACTTAACGATGCAAACGACTGATAGCAGACTATTGACCACCATTTGCACAACGAAAAAGAAATGGCATCACTCTCTTTGCTACTTCCACTCGGTACCCAAATTCCCTCTTTCTTACTGCATTTGTTAATTATCTTCATTTTGTGTTTCTGCTAAGTCTTGATTGTTTTGGCGCTTTGATGACCCAGATGAAAACAAGCCCTCGGTTTCTTTCTTTTTTCTTTTCTTTATTTACATTTGAAGCTTGACTGAGCTGAGTTACCAAGGGAATGATAATGGGTTTAGAAATACTATGCATAAATCACAATGGCTCCTTGAGGAATCTAGATATTGTAAAAGAATCATGTTATATGGGCAATTTGCTGAAGCCGGGTAAGATGAAGAATTTATTGCAGAAGTTGAAAAATATTTGATGTCAAGGATAAATATGATTAAGGATATTTCCTTGTGATAGTTTCATATGGATATTCACATCCCTTGAGGTTAATTAACTAATGTTCCAATACCATTAAGTTTGGGTACTTTATCAGTTGAAATAGGTTTTGGAATATAATTCACATTTCTTGGTGAGCTGAGGAGTTTAACTGGAACTATTTGCCTAAAAATACCATCTTTATATTGTATTCGAATGAGAGTGTGATGAAAGCACCATGGCTTATGCTTTCGTTTTGCTGTTAATGTTATATCTACATCCTAAAATTTGAGCTATTTGTGTGCGATTAGGTTGTATACTTGGAAAGAGTAATGCCTTCAATCACCAAAGAGCACACAAAATCAGAGTTGGTGCCTTAGCTTCAGAACCTAGGTTACAAGCGTCAAACATCATTGACCATCGAGATGAGTGTGCTGTCATGAACCGGAGAAACCTGATCAATGTCGGAGTTGGGCTTCTAGGACTCGTGGGCGGCACTACTTTGGCTGAAGCAGCTGGATTGCCCCCGGAGGACAAACCAAAGCTATGTGACGATGCATGTGAGAAAGAGCTTGAAAATGTATGGTGAGACTACATAGCTCCCTAAACTTTTTATCAGTTATTTCCTTATCTTCAGGTCTCTAATAATAATTTGCATCAACCATGCCATCTCCTTAAATAAGATCAAATTATTATTAGTTTTGTAATCTTTGTATGTATTCTGCATTTTTGAGAGATAAGGCATGCTTCTCCTCCCACTATTGGAGGTTACTCTGATGTGAGTGGTATACTTTCTGAATATTAGATCCTAGTTTGTTGGGTTTGTGTTCACGCTTTTGGCCCATTGTCATTAAACTAAACTGGTTAAACAGATGCATCATCGCTTTGCTACCTATTATTGACCGTGAAAGAATGAGTATAAATTTGAAAATAATATATAGGATATGGAAATTTTTGATAATTTCATGGTTGTGGTACTGAATGTTTCGGTCCATAAGCAACTATTTTCATTATTGATGATACAGTTGGCAGCTGACACTGTTACTGTTATATTGTTCTAGACTTGGATTCCAAATTAATTTTGTGATTACTAGCTAATGATGAAATGAAGACATGGAAATTGAGTACATATCTCCCTGTGCTAATCTATAGTATCTGCTGCCATATACTAGTTCTCATGAATTCGACTCTTAACACATTATCAACTAGAAAATGATCTGAGCTTTAATTATCTGCTTTTTAGATTGGCAGCTTTCCATCTGCTTTTATGTTCATATGACTGCATTAGGATTGAACTCATGTAGATGAGTCGATTGAAAGAAATACCCTTTGTCCTATCTATATCTTCCATGTTTAGAACAAGCAAGTCCCAGTTCGACCAGGATAGTTTTGTGTGATCAGAAGACAATCATTAGTCTCTTTCCCTCAATCTTTTAATATTTGATCTTGAGGAACTTTGCTCGTGAGTTTGGAAAAGATACATTAAGTATGCCATAAATGAGCTTTTCAAACTTAAGCATCTAGAAACTCGAAGTATGATTATATTGGAACATTTAGAAGATACACTGGAACTGACGCTAAGCATTCTGGATCTGATGCTGAAGGTCCCTATGGTAACTACTGAGTCGGGCTTGCAATACAAGGATATACAAATTGGTGGAGGACCTAGTCCTCCTATTGGATTTCAGGTATGTACTGAAATATCTTAGTTTTTGTCTATGTTAGGTAACCGGAATTAAGAATGGTTGTTGATAAAGGAATCAATGCAGTGATTTTTTTTTTTAACTGGTATAATTTGCGCTTACAGTTCTGCAAGAACAAAATTTGATAAATGAAACACTTGTTTGTAACAAACTTCTAGCAACTTTATGATTTTGCTCTATCTTGGTGAGAAAACTTTTATCTTGTTTTAGGAAGTTCTTTACCAATTAAATAATTTTAATAGATCACTGAGCTGGAACTTGAAATGTAAGCCCAAAAACTGCCATATGAATCAACTGATGCATACCTAAGAGTTAAGTATCAGTTATTCAACAATTACACATTTACACTATTAACTCACGGTTTTCCAGTAAATTTGAAAAAGTCGTTCTAACCAATGATCCCTATTGGTCTTGGATTCTGTAGTTATGTTCTGGTTAGTGTTAACAATATTGGTATCCCCCATATTAACAGAGAATAGATTAGTTAAAGACAAAGGTAAAGAAGTAAAAATTCCTCACATTTCTCCATTTTTGTTGTATTTTCTTTTCCTCAGCTCCACATCTAATTATTAAAACTATGGTTCTCTCTCCCTGACATACTATGTCTATCTCAACAGGTAGCTGCTAATTATGTTGCCATGGTTCCTTCTGGCCAAATATTTGACAGGTACTGGATATGCCGGCAGATATGGCATATATGCTCATCTTCAGATTCTTAAAAATACTTGAAAGATCCGCAGTAGTATCTATTTTAAGAACTAATGAAATGGACAAGCTTCTTTTTGTGGAAACGATTAGAAAATATCTAACTGGGGGTGAGAGGGATTTGTAATATATCATTGACCAGAGTCCACTGCGAGATCAACAGTGATTGATTGTCATGCAATTTTTCATAGCCTGATCTTATAAATTATGCTTCACATGTACAATGGGGAAGCATGAAAAACATGTGTAAAGCACTGTCCTAATACCTTTTGTTTCTCCTTTTTTGATATTCTTAGTTCACTGGAGAAAGGTCAGGTTTACATTTTCCGGGTCGGCTCTGGTCAGGTGAGATTCTAAGAAGTTTAGCTATTCATTGAATTTAACCTCAGAGATAATCTGAATCCAATCAAATATTCATGTTCTAGAAAAGTGAATAGAAACCTGAAGCGTTCTATAGTTGCATGGATTTATCTAGATATGAATTCAAAATGGTCCAGAAGCATGTGTTCTCACTGAATGAAAGTATAACAGAGTTGTAGCGAGTTTTGAGCCGCAAAACACCAATGCCGAGTCAACTGTGTGAACAATTATCTTTGTCTTCTGTGTTGAAGCAAAACTTACACAAGAGCCAGACTCAAACTTTCTGTTATTACTGTACATCCCTTTTGCTTTCTTTATCTAATATTTTGAAGTGAAACGCCATGAATAGGTGATCAAGGGGTTAGATGAGGGGATTCTCAGCATGAAAGTTGGAGGCAAACGGCGACTCTACATCCCTGGACCAGTAAGAACCTATAAACAGTCTCTCTGCTTCATTATATGATCTCTGCACGCTTTCTTTTCGATGAAACTAACCAGATTAAGATATCTTGCCAAAAAGAAAGCATCTAACTGAAGAATCCCCTCATCACCAAATTGCTAAAGGATCTTCATTTCTAGCATCCTTTCATACATAAGAAATGGTAAAACTCTTTGAGTTATACCCTTGAAACTCATTTCATCATCGACTTTGTCCTACCATATATCCTTGTTTTTGGATGTGTTTGTTACAACATGGCACCATTTTTCTGGAGAACAAGTTGTGAGTTTATGCTGAAAGGAGAAGGTGCATTGTGTTTTGATCAGCTAGCATTCCCCAAAGGGCTGACTTCAGCACCGGGTAGGCCACGTGTCGCTGCCAACAGCCCAGTGATCTTCGATGTCAATCTGCTGTTCATCCCAGGGCTGGACGATGAGGAGTAACTGTCACTCAACATTCTCTTCTTCCATTGATTTATTCTATTGGATTCTCATTCTGTTGGATACCTCTGCTGTATAATCTTCGATTGCTACCTTGTAAAGATGCCGGTTTTACATGCAACTTCAAACTAGCATTTCAGTTTCAATCCAAAACCGAACTGCAACAGCTTTAACCGAAATTCTTGAAAACATACCAACCAAGTCGTGCTAAAATGTTTTCTGATCTTAAAAATTTCAAATCAAAATAAAATTGATTATTAATAAATGCGAAATTCACTATATAGTACGAAATTCAGTATACGATACACCCACCTCATATGGTCTAAATTCAGATATATTTCAATTACAGCGACATTTATCTCAACGAATCAACCGTCCAAGCCAAGATAAATCGAGGTCACCAGCCCAAGCGCGTACGCCCCAATCGCCGCCACAACAATGTCGTTTCCGGGCTTCACAACCGCTCCAAAACCCGCAATTCCGGCCACACCCAGCGGCAGCTTCTTCAAAAGCTCCGTCACAGCACTCGAAACGACGGCGTCCGCGAACACCTCCAGCGCGAAGTCCTTGAACTCCGCCTCGTCCAGCGTTATCTCCTCATCCTGAACCGGGCGGCGGGAGAGAACGGTCTTCAGAGCGCGGTCCACTTGGGTCCGGTCGGGAGGGCTCGGGAGCCACTTGGAGATGAGGGGGAGGGAGTCGGACAGGACACCGTGGAGGCGCTCGGCGGCGGAGGAGACCTGGTAGGCTCTGACTCCGGCGAAGGCGTGTTGGCTAAGGGAGAGGCAGTCGGAGAAGACGGCGGCGCAGGCTGAGTTGAAGTCGGCCGATTTTTGGAGGGTGTTTTGGACCCGCTTTGAAGCTGAGAGACCCATTCGAGATATTGTTTGTGTTGATTGAGGCTCTAAACAAAGAAGGGGGAAATAAATTATTATAATGTATTGATTGGTATTATTTTGCATTTATTTTCTTTTAACTTTTTACTTTTTTTAATATTGAAAATATGACTAATAATTTTTTTTGTGAAATAATCCTTATGCAATATTCACTATCTTATTATGAAAATAGAAACAAATACAATAGATTCGCATACAAATAAAAAGGATACAGTTTTGGATAAAAACAAAAAAATAAAATATTTCATTTGATAATAATGAATACAATACTATATTATTTAGTTATTTACTAGTTGGTTTACAATATTTAAAGTGTTCTTGAAAAAAATGTGTAAATTGCATATATTGTAAATATCAAAATACTAAAATTTTACAATGAAGTAGTGACATTATTACTTTTAAATGTATAATTAATATATTTATTTATTTTATTTGAAATTTTGGTGAATATATGAGCATGAATTAAAGAGTCAAGTTCATAAATATTACTTTGTGTCCCACTTTATATATTACTTTCATTCAGTGGCGGATCCAGACGAAAAAAATAGGGGGGCGATTTTTTTTAAATATAATATTCAAATATATTTTTATAATAAAATAAATAACATATTACAATTCAAGTAGCACTAACGTCTGTTGACCGCGACAACTGACTTCTACG
>JAYDZE010013909.1:0-10216 GCA_034509125.1 Monilaria moniliformis
AAGAACACCAAAATATGGCAAATACCTGTTTATACCAGGGAAGGAGGGGAAGGGGAGAACTGCTGACCTTAATTCTCAATTTTTTGTTACTCTTTGTTATTTCAAGAACGTATGTGGTGTTAATTTTTTCATTATTTTGTTAATACTGGCAAACTATTTGGAAAACGTTATTCTGTTCTGTATCTATAAATTTTGGTTCCTGTAATTTGTATTCTGATCCACTCATGTACACCATTTCAGAGTAATGGCACATCATATTTAGTGTATATAAGCTAAATGACAAACATGAGCAATATTCATCGTGATTTGTTTTGCTTGAATATATACATAAATAAATAAAAATTGAAACAATGAAAAACAGTGATCAAGCCAAACAGAGGCATCCTAACTAGGTCAGCACCCCTCTGCAAGCCAAAAATAAATAAAAAATTAGAACACAAAAGTCTAGCTTCAGTAATCGTGGTGGCTATCGTCTTCGTTGTCGAAAAAAGTAGACCACTGCGAGCACAAGTTCTTGTGAAGAACGGTGTGAAGTGTGGTACCCCTGATAGGTTTGGGGGCTTAGCTTGGCTTCCAAAATCCCTTCTTCCAACTTATTCATCGATCAGTCTTGGATTGTCCCATCTTCTTCATCCGAGTATAAAACTACATCTTTCCATCTTCTTCATCCGAGTACAAAACTACATCTTTCCATCTCCATCATCTTCTTCAACCAAACCTCTACATTCAATTCAACATTAGTATTCACTTTCAAAAAATACTAATAATTTATGGTGGGTATTTTTCTCTTACGACAATTCAAATTTATCTCGAAACCCTATGTACATTCTTATATTAAAATCTTTTGAAGACAGATACCAAATTTTCTTCCTTACAATCGATTTCAAACTCATAGTGGATTTCTTGAAATTAACTTACGTAAGAACACATTAATCAATAAAAAGTTTTATAAAAAAGGAAAAAGAAATTAATATATACTGGAAAGTTGATGAGGCTGGTAGTTGTAGATATCTGCATGAGTGATAAAGCCTTTGGGCGCGGCATGAAGAAACTCCATTTGTAGATAGTGCACCACCAGCTCCTCGTCGGTCGGCAGGAATTTGAATCCGGGAGGAAGACTCGCCGCCTCATTGCCGCCCTCACCCAATGAGGGAAACCTGTCGCTGTCGCCGCTGCCGTCAACCAAGTAGTCTTCAACACAAAGAAAGTTGCCGGCGCCGACAACGTCCAAGGATGGATCCCACGACGGCGGTGGCGGCAGCGCGAATTCGTCGATATAGTCTCCAACAGGCAGGAAGTTGCCTGCCTCGATGGATGGATAATACGTCGGCAATTGAGGAGAAAACGCCATGATCAATTTGGTTTATTCGAATTCTAGCTAATTAATGTTGAAAATTAATGAGTCTGATAGTTTTGTGCAGGGATAAGAAAATTTAGAATAACAATGTATTTTGTGTGATTCACTGTTCTCCTTAGTTACGCTTGGTTTATTAATCCTAGAATATTGGTGGGATTACATTTGCTAGTTATAACATAAACTTAGATAATGCAATTTTATTATACCTTTCCTTTGTGCCTGATCGTCCGTTGCGGGCCTTTGGAAGGCGGCGCCCATCCACTGATTCTGTTGTTGGCCATTGCATCGGCGACGACTGAGACTGTGATGAATCTCGCCACTGTGCCCATTTCGCTGGAGTTGTTGCGATGCTTTTTGATGCGATTCCGATTTGCATTTTTTGCCTTCACCAGCCGCGATTATTGCTCCGATTAGTTCTCGAAAAAAGGTTGTGATGATGATCTTGGTTGGTTGACGGAGATGGATGAGCCCGTATCTTGGCCGGGCAAACCTAGACGGCACATTTGGTGCAATTGGATTTGCAGCCACGGCGGTCGCACCATTTCTTGGTGATTTTTACTCTATATCTGAGACTTCTCTCTCGCACGTTTCTCGAATTTTGGAGTGGGTTTGTGTTGACTTTTTTGTTCTATTTCTTCGGTGTTTTTGGTCTCGATTTATTCTGTGTATTTGGTATCGATTGACTACAATTTTTTGTGATGATTATTTGGTAGCCATATTCTTCATCAAAATTGTGATGATTTATTGTGTGTTTGATTCAATTTCACCAGAAAAAGGCTATGGTGATCTTGTTTGGTTGACATAGATGGGATGAGCCCGTATATTGACCAGGCAAACCCAGACGGTGTATTTGATGTAATCGGATTTTGCTACTATGGCAGTCACACCATTTCTTGGTGATTTTTACTCTAGATTCGAGCCTTCTCTCTCGCATGTTTCTCAAATTATGGGGTGGGTTTGTGTTAACTTTTTGTTTGATTTATTCGGTGTTTTTGGCAGCGATTTCTTCTATGTATTTGATATCGATTTGCTTCAATCTTTTGTGTGTTTTTTGTGATGATTATTTGGTAGCCCTGTTCTTCATCGAAATTGTGATGATTTCTTGTGTGTGATTCAATTTCACCGGAAAAAGGGTTCACCGTCATCGGTAAAGGAAAAGAAAGAAGGTTTCGCCGTCACCAGAAAAAGGAAAAGAAAGAGGGTCTGGGCGCAAGTCAAATGATAAATTTATTTAGCAAATCATGTCATTAATCAATAAAATCAAATAAATATATTTCTATTTTAAAAATGGTAAAAATGTTATTTTAAATCTTATCTATAATATAATCTTGATAACCAACACTTCATTTTTTAAAATTTTGATGTTCATTTTTTAAAATTTTGATTTCTATCTTACTTATTAAACAACACCACTAAATTATTAACTAGACCATTATCTTAATTTTTATTTTAAATTTTATCACGATTTAACTATTTTTTTCTATCTTATCTAGACTACCAAATAAGGTCTAAAGATTTATAGGTTTTTAGCTAGTATATATAAATAGAGTGGTATCTCATATATATACCGTTTAGGAATAGGATTGACCAATTGAGTGGATTCCCGTTGCCCATTGACATCTAAAGAGCTTAGATTAACTAAAATTTCGAAATTTTTAAATGCTAAAAAATATCAATAATTATCATTTTAAATTTTAAACTATTTTCATTTTATCAATTATATTTTGAGCTATTGGAAATAGCTTTTTTAATCTTAAATTATTAATTTTGTATCAATTGTATCACATATTTATTTTCAGACACCGAAAATTAACATGGCTTGTTGAACTGTCATGGTGTACGCCACGTAAGTTTTTACAAAAAATAATAAACATCACTTTAAACCTCAAATTATTTCCACATCATCAATCAAATTCAAACTATAGAATTTTTTCTTTAAACCACAAACTATCGATAATGTATCAATGGTACCCTACGTTCATTTTTCAACTCCATAGAAAAAATTAATGTGGCATACTGAACTGGACTGTCATAATGTGTTTAACAATTTTTCAAAAATAACGTCATGTTTGCCGTGTAAATTTTTTAAAAAATTGTTAAGTACATCATGTCAAGACAATCCAATATACGATGCGGGGTACCATTGATACACAATATATAGTTCTGGTTAAAAAAAATATTTTGATAATTCAAGATATAGTTAACAATGCGGAAATAGTTGGGGTTTAAAGTGTTATTTATTCTTTCTTTTCTTTTTTTGTAAAAACTTACATGGCTTACATCATGGCAATCCGGCGAGCCACGTCAAGATATTGGTGTCAAAAAATGGACACAGGGTGGAATTGATACAAAACTAATAGTTCGGGGTCAATAAATAATTCTAATTAATTCGGAATATAATTGATAAAAGTGAAAATAATATGAGGTTAAAGTGTACCCAAGAAAATAGTAAATTTTAATTGGATATAATCAACTCTTATTAATAATTGTAAGATTATTACTAGAATACCAAAAAAATAAATTGAAGAAAAAAAAATCCAATAGTGTTACCGGCCTAAACCCTTCCATTATTAATCCCTGATGCCTTAATTATTATTAATCATTATTAGGGGTTCCTTATGTTTTATTAATTTTCAAATCGACTCTAATTAAATCTGATTAGAGTTTAATTAAAGTGTGGTAGACAACTCGGAGTAAGATGTTGGTGTGATTCAAATTTGATATTCTAATTCCATGAAGATAAGGGTTATGAGTTGTCGAGTGAGACTAGTCTAAATATGGCTGGATACTCGAGCGACATTTTATTTTATTTTTATTATTTTAAAAAATACCTAATGCTGAACAGCATTACAATATCCTGTTATTATCCGCCCTTGACCACTGATTATATTTTACTAATTATTAATTTAAAACAATTTTTTTAATTAATTTCGTGATGACACAATAAAATAAATCTAGTATTTACGAAATACAGATTTGTCAAGTTCATTTCAATTTTTATATATAAGTTCATATATCGTAATTTTTTTTAAATGTGATGTATGATAATAATATGGTAGTGCTGTCTTCCTATGTCAAAAGTTGACATCTGTACAATTTACTGCAAAATTATTTTAAAATTTCTTCCTTTTCAAGAAAATAGAACTATTTTTTTGTCGTTAAATACAACTCCCAAAATATTTTGCACGGAATCTTCAGAGATAATATGACATGCTCTTTTGGATTCTACATGAATAGATAAATTTTTATATGGGGCAGACATTAAAGTTAGTACTTCTTCCTATTTAAATAAGTGTTCTATAATTTCTTTTCTTATTCATTAGTAACTTAGTAAATATCTCATTTTAAATTTTTTTAATATATGTAATTTATTAATTAGGAACATTTCATAAAAGTAATGGGAAGAGTAGGTATTTTTAGGGGTGGAGAAAAATACCGAAATACCGATATACCAGATTTATCAAATTGAAAAATATCAAAAATATCGAAATTTCAGTATATCATAAATTTTGATACAGTATGATATCGTACCGAAAGGTTACGGTACAATAACAATGTGAATTTTAGTATATCGCGGTATACCGAAAATTTGGTGTATACCATAAAATATGGTATATATCGAAAAGTACGGTATGTACCAATAATACGATATATACCGATAATATGGTATATACTGTATTTTCTTATCATATTTTATATATATTTATATATAATATATTTATAATATTATATAATTTCGGTATGAAACGATATTTCGAAATAATGGTATATTGTACCGAAATTCGGTATTCCGTAATTCACGGTATATCAAATTTTGGTATGATATACCGAAAATACGGTATGGTAACGGTATTGAAAATTATTCATACCGAAAATTTGGTATGATAACAGTATTCTATTTATTCATACCAACATTTTTGGTATGATATATAGTATAATAATTTCGGTACGATATACTATAGTGACCCGCCTTTAAATATCTTTATCTTGGATGCTTCTACTATATTGCATTCACGAGTGCCGTGGCAGATCCCATGATAATTATTTTATGTCCTCACTAACAAAAGAAATAATAACTGTAATAATAATGAGCCTTTAATTGAATGCAATAAATAGCTTTGACTTCTTTTATTGTCTTGGTTTCTTTGCTTTGACATACACTGGTCAATTACACTTTCACCCTTTATAAACAAAGTGAAGAAATTTAAACGAGTAATTCACTTTTGGAATATAATGTAAGGAGAAAGCTCTATACTAATCCACGAGTCAAATAAATATTAGTATAAATTTTGCACGCGCCATATTTCAACTTAGCAAAATTCTGAAAAATAAGTACACTATACATGCCAAAAAAAAAATCAATTGTATTAACGCAATTATTAATGGGTTACGTATAATTTACAGACCATTTTATTCGTGGATAGAGATCAATAGATCCTTAAATAAACATCAATCAATATTAACATATATGACACATATAAATATAAAGATACGCGAATATAATGCTTGATTATAATGATACAAATATATTAGACATGTCAAAATATAAATCCAATACAACTAAAGTGGTTCATAGTATTTTGTCATATCAGATGACTTGACACAAATTCTTTGCACATACATAAAATTATTTCGCAATAATTTTCGTAGTTTAATATATTTTAAAATTTTATGTAATTTGTGAGCTTTTCTATACGAATAGGGCTCATTTAGAATTGTAATCCACTATCGATCGTAAATCTCTTTTCATAAAATCTAAATGGAAAAAAGCATCTCTTATAAAAATATTCACAAAAAATAATATGCTTACTAATTAGGTTTCACCTATGTCAAATTAGTTAGAAATTAGACAACCAAACAAAGGACAGGATGGTCATCTACATAAGAAAGACAAATATTATTGTGTCAACGTTCCTGATAGGCGGCGGAGGAAAGGGCAAGTCAGTCTGAATTATTGTGTCCATTACAAGACAAATATCTAAAATTAGAAATGAGCCCCCACCAGATTTTCAAACTTCAGTACGACCTTACTCCCTTTTCTTAAATTTACTTGTCATAAAAATGTGGTGAGTTTCTCATATTATCATTAAGGGTAAATAATCAAAGAAAATGATTGTACGTGTTGTCATATGACCGAAAAAATTATGGGAAATTCCCAAAAGATAGTCAGATATTATATTTTTTTGGCTAGTCAAAATTTTACTAGTAGAAATAAAATATTGAATGTCGTTATTATATTGGTTTTGAGAAAATATATTACTATGTTTACAATTTGGATCTGTCATCTAATTGGTCTTGAAACATTGTGTAAATTTGACATGTCAGATGTCCGACATTTTTCAAATGAAGAAATTAATACAATTGAGATTATAGATAGTGAGATGATTATATATTAATATATGAGCTATTTTAATTTTATATTTTTCTTAAAAATAGTGCAGCATATCATGTGACTGAGTCAATATTAATTGAACGATATTCATAGTTTAAATTCAAATCTATATTCAAGAAACTAGTATGATTTTGATAGTATCAAATATTTGGATTCAAATTAGATGAATAAAGTTCAATATAATAAATTTCGAAATTTGTAAATATATGTGTACTCAACTGCAAATACAGAAATTCGAAATTTAGAAAGTAGCAAAAAGGCAATAAAAAATGGGGAGGCTTTGAAAAGTGGAAAATATGCTTCCAATGAAAATGACGCCTAGCTTGGAATGATCTGAACGTCACGCCTCTCAATCGCCATAAACAATTGCTCAAAATCATTAAATAAACAAGCTCAACCACAACTGGGACCCTGGAATTTTGTGCTCGAACAGTATCCCTTCAGAAATTTCTAGATACAATCAAACCATCAGTATTCAAATACTATATAAAACTAAACAATTTCCAATCTTGTAAGTTTCAGCATCAAGATTCTGGTTTTCTCGAGCCTTGACTAAATATAAGCATCTAGGCTCTGCTCGGTTGCTCCAATCCATAGTTTTTGTGAAAAAGGTTTATGGGGTTTTACGGTTTATTGAAAGCGGATTGAGTTTTGCGTGTTTGATTTGAGTTTCAGCTGCTGGTGTTGGAGTTTTTTATCCGTGTTTTCAAAGTTTTGATAGGAAACAAACTGACGCTCTAATTTGTGGGCCAAAACTAGATTTGGGAGACTTTTTTTTCTTAGCTTTTGTTACTATTTATGGGTTTTTGAGGTGGTGATGGTGATTTATGGGTAGCACAACCATCAAATTTAGTGCAGAGGATAACAGAGCAGGGATGCCAAGCTTCATTTCTCAAACACCCGCTTCCAACCCCATGTAATCTCTCTCTCTCTCTGTCTCTGTGTTTTTTTTTTTTTTTTTAAATTGTATTGTGGCTATAGGTGGTGGTCTTACATCTTCTTTAAAGATTCCTTCTGACCTGCTTTTCTGTTAAAAAGCATATATCTAGTTAGAAAGAGAGCTGATTGATTGTTTATATTAGTTAGGATGAAAAAGGAAGAAAGTGCTTAGGTTCTCTACTTGCAATACTCGATTGTCTGCTAATTATTGCTTAACTATATTGGACTTCATTTCCCGTTACCAAGTTGTGGTTATATTGATGTAGTCATGATTGGAGTTGGTTCAATAAGAATCAAATTTGTTGCAGTTCGACAAGTGCTCTTATCTGGACTATGTTGTTGGAGTTTCCTTTTCTTGCTCTTAGTTCAAATCATGTCTCATTCTGTGCTTGTAATTGAGCAGCAAATAAAGGTAGTGAAGTTGAGGTAGATTTCAAGGGGGCTAATTTTCGCCTGCTTGGCCTCTCCATTCAAATGGTAGATTAATCTGCACTTGCATATTAACCCAGGCTTAGGATTCTGGAAGATAAAGAAGTTAGTGTTGTTTTATACACTAATAACAACTTAAAGAGTTCGAGTCCCCATTTATCATTCTCTATCCTCAGAGAGAGAACCATCGTGCAATGAAGAATCCTTCGCTCTTTAAGAGTTATAAAAATGTCTAATGCCTCTGATATTATTAACTTGTCGGTAGCTTAAGTGAAACTAAAGACTTTTCACTGCAGGGGTGCAGAAGCAAGTGCAACTCAATCCTCACAAGTTCCAAATTTTGGGGTTCTCGAGCAATATCTTGGTTTCCGGATTGGAGATCCTGCTAATAATGTCGGCCGGAGTAAGTCTCCTAACTCTTGTTTGTGGTGTTTCTGGTGTTGACCTTACATTTCTGTATCCTCATTCATTAAGCTTCAACCACATATTGTTAGACTAATCTGTTGGAACATATATACTTTCCAGAAAATAAAGTACTTTGTGGATTCTTGTAATGATCTGACATATAATGACATGAGGATTTGTCGAGCATTTGAGATATTTGCACATGTCTTTTTCTATGGATAAGCTAGTTCCAAATAACCTTAGTTTTTAGGCTTTCAAGAGATGAGGGAGTGGATCATATCAGCGGTGCTGAACCTCGAGCAAGCTCTTCTAACTATTAAATAAGTTAACTCTACGTTCACTGGGGCTGGTCATCTTACATTGCCTTGGTTGAGACTTAGTAGTTGAGCAAGCTCGCGGGTACTATATAGGATGATATTTGGTGATATTGTACCTCTCTAATGTTTGCCTAATCCAGGTCCCGTATTTAATCAAAGTATGAATAGCCAATCCGTAGGCCCCGATCTCCAGTCTGGTGCATTCAATAAGGTAATCATCACTTCATTTCGGATTTGTATCTCATGTTTGAGCGTTTCCAATTTCTGATATCTATTTGTCGTACAGACTTATGCCTCGACCAACACAAATTTTTCAGCAGCTCTAATAGGCTCTCAACCAGTGCAATTGCAAAAGGTACCACAGTCAAATCTACTATCCACTTCCAGAGGCCAACATGAAAACTGGGGAGAATCGAACATGGCAGAATCCAGTTCCCGGACCGACACTTCAACTGATTCGGACCCAGATGACAAAAACCAGAAGGTTCTTTCTGTCCCTCTCCCCATCCCTTCTTCCTATCTTCGACATTGTACAGAGTGATTGGAGTCAAGCAAAAAAAGTCCGTCTTTGGCTGTAAATTACAAGTTTGACCTCCCTCTGCAGTTTGATGGTCAATCTGCTGGCATTGCGGTTTCAGATTCCAGTGATAAATCGAAAGAAAAAACCTCGGATCAGAAGGTTGTGCCTTTAGTACTAGTTGTCAAGTCCTCGTCATTCTAAAGATTCATTTTTTCTGATATGATATGATATGGTATGCAGACATTGAGAAGGCTTGCCCAAAATCGTGAAGCTGCAAGGAAAAGCAGACTGAGGAAAAAAGTAGGTTTTCTCGTAGCTACTGAAGTTCGACTGTTGCTGTTGGTTCTTTTAAGAAATTGGGATTTTGATTGTTAGAACTTTGATTACTGGAGATAGCGCTTACTGGCTTCGTTTACTATCCAGGCCTATGTACAGCAGCTGGAAAACAGCAGGCTAAAGCTAACTCAACTCGAGCAGGAACTGCAACGAGCACGTCAGCAGGGCATCTTCATTTCGAACTCGGGAGATCAGTCGCATGCGGGGAGTGCCAATGGTTCAATTTCTGCTACTGCATAGCCTTCATTTCTTGAGTTTGCATGTTGATTCTTGACCTCGACTATTAACAAGGTGCAGGGGCGTTGGCTTTTGATGCCGAGTATGCACGGTGGACGGAAGAGCAGAACAAACTAATCAATGAGCTGAGAACAGCGGTCAATTCGCACGCAATTGACACGGAACTTCGTGCTGTCGTGGATAACGCGATGAAACATTTCAACGACGTTTTCAGGCTGAAGACTAATGCAGCCAAGGCTGATGTATTCCACATCTTATCAGGAATGTGGAAAACACCTGCGGAG
>JAYDZE010013920.1:0-10215 GCA_034509125.1 Monilaria moniliformis
GATCTTGTGCTTGTGTGTGGTGAGTTAGGAGTGGTTAGATAGCGTTTCTCAATCCTTGTGGCATCTCTTATTCGACTTGGAAACTGGTCGGGTGAGGGGTGTTACATCTGGGCATGGTCCTTCGGGTTTCACACTTTACCTTGTTGCGCAAGTCTTTTGTTTGTGGATGAGGGATTGCTACTCTTGTCACTCCACCAAAGATATCGACCTTGAATATTCTAGGAAATTCCATATTCTAAGGTTTGATATATTGTGTGGGCAATAATTTGTCAAACCAAAATGGCTGGAAAAGGAAAAGAAACCAATACAAAGAGAGCAAACAGAGAACTTCTTTGTATTCATTTGTGCATATGTTATGTTTATTGTGCTAGGTTTAATTTTCCTTTTCTATACTTAAAGAATATTAATGGGCTTGACCGCTTGAGCTAGGCATCCCAGAAAATTTGGAACGGGCCTCCTCAATGGACTTCTATCTTAATTAATTTGAGCCCAATTTAATTGAGGTCCATTAGAATACTAATTAGTGCCACTATTGTAATAATATTGACTTACCCGTCCAAATCAAAATTACGAATAATCTGACTCCTTTTAGTTGAATTCATATCCAATGTTTAAGATATTCTATATCCATGAATTAATTTAAGCTTGCTGCTACATTTAATTAATTAATTTATTTTCCAAGAGTGCTCTAGTTTGAAACCTCATTTACAATACTGTAATAAATTCCAACTAGCTACGTTCCGTATAATAAATCCTTATTCATACACCTCTTAGGGATTTATCAACTAGGCATTTCAAGACATGATTCTATGAAGAAACAATATTAATTTTTCTCAAATATTAATTACCACTACGAAACATATAAGGATATATGGTTACGAAAAATCCTCACATTCTAATATATAAAAGCATTGTATAACCAATATTGTATGCTTATATAGATTGAAAATTAAATAATATTCGAAACCTCATACTTCATTTAACCAGCAAGAAGTACTTATTACAAAGTGAATATAATTCACTGCTATACCACGCCATTGTCAAGTTAGCTAAGATAAGCATTAAGTTCAGATTGACATTGTACCTTTCACGATAGATTGTTCAGGTCTATTTAGGTTTTGAACTTGATTTTCTTCTACAAAAAACTGTTTGAATGATCTTCTGTGACTAGGGGTCCACCATTCAGTCTACAATGTATACAGATGAATTGTTTGCTCATTTAATATTATTTTCTTAATAATTAAGCAACTATAATAATAAAGGCAAATCATTTGACAAAATAAATTCTTCTCATTAATTGGGGAAATAAGATTTTACAAATATAAAGCAGCTCAAAACATACCTTTTAGTCTATATCGTAACACTAGGATCCCTCGGGTCAGGGAGAAAAATCCAGTGCTGAATTTGCATCTAGCAGCATGTGATGATCCTCCAGAGGGGTGAAGAATGTGGGGGCACATCCCCGACAAAGATACAAACAAGAGGAAAAGAGACAAAGATCGACCCCTGATTGAAAAATACACTTTTTTGCTTTTACAATTAAAGGATCTCATAGGGATCATTTCAAATAAGCCTGGATTCGTTACCTAAAAACAAGCAAAACCGCATTGTGCAACCCAAACTTTATAAACATTGTCTTTCATAATTACTATAGTCATGAAAAAAATGATTGTAGACACCTGAAAGATGCCACAGAGAGACTAATCCAAGCAGGACCATTTTTTAGAATTTGTTAAACAAATTAGCCCTTGGAAGGAGAACACGGTGTTGAAGAAGCCTATGATTTAGTAGGCCGCAAGCGCAAAGGGCTACCTCGATCCCAAGACATTGCCCTATTGAAATCCATTCTCTGTTTATGAGTAAATGCATGATTGTTTCTGCTAAAGATGATGAACTGAATAGTCCTTGCCCCCTTTAAAGGTGAAACATCCTTTTGATGAACTTTATAAGAGGATCTTAGCATGTAGCATTATTGTCTATGTTGAATGCACTTTTAAATGAATGAAATTTGATGTTTTTACCATAGCCTCTCTTATGACTGCGAAAATTAGATGCCTTCATTGGATTCGATATTAGATCTTGGACGCCAAGTTCAGAATGGATTGAAGTTATAAACTTCATCTTTAGACTTGATCTACGAGGATCTTAAAATTCGAAAGCCAAACCATGGTGGAAGTATCCGATCTCTTCCTTGGACTTGATTTAGACCAGTAAAAAGGGTCGTTATTTGGTCCGATCAACCATCCCTTATGCTGAGGCTTAATCCTCGAATGTGTTTGTACCCCGCTTGTGCATCTTGCATTGCCCATCTGGGCTAATTGTTGCTTCCTGTTTCTCTGCCGCTTGGTTTCTTTATGCAGTCCACCATCTTTGCCTGCCCTCGCATCGCCCAGTTCGCCAGTGCTGTTACCCCACAAAATTCACCCAAAACTAGCACTTTTCTCCATGAAAATAAGCGAATTAGACCGGTAAAAATGGTCGTTATTTGGACTAATCAAATCTCTTCACACTTAAGGCATGTTTTCCCTTAAGCATGAGTTGACTTCGAATAGGCCAAATAACGCCCTAAAATTCAGTTTTCCCCCGACTCAAAGAAAGAAAGAGAAAAGAGGCGAAAGAAAAACACAGACTCAAAGACACAAAACAACATGGAAAAGAAAAGAAAAGAAAAGACAATCACCAAATAGATAGCATGAATTTGGCCAATTTGAAGGTCTTCGGCTAATATGAATTGAGTTAAGAGTTGACTGCCATGTTTTGTGGTTCACTCCCTTTCCTCACTCAAGGGTAATTCTCTCTCTTAGCGCTATTGTTCACATGCTATAAATATTTCGCGGTCGATCAGGCATCTAAAGGACTTTCAATTAGGTTGTAATGGGGCTTAGGATATTTCAAAGGTTAGGCCCTATTGTTATAAGTTTCCGCAGTCCTTTTTCTAAGAGGGTGCGAGTTGGCTCAATCTGCCCTATTGAATGGCTTTCAGGCTCTTTTCTTAGTGCATTTGATTTTTTGAACATTTCGTACAAGGGTAGTATATTTCCCCTTTAATTTTGCAGTCAATATATTTTTTTCTCTTTTCAATTCAGCCTGTTCTTTTACTTACTCAACTCGCCCTAATCAATGGTTTTCCACTCTGATTTTTTTTACTGTTCAAGCTTTCATTTTTGAATGAAGAAAAATAAGTTCTGGCTTAAACTGGGCTACTAGGGTCATATCACTTTGGTGGTTGTTCGAAAGAATTAAGCTCAAGTGGCTACCCTATGCCTATGTCATCTGCCTATCGACCTTGGAATATTTTAAGCATGCTACTTATTTTTTTCTTCATCGCTCAGAAAAAAAGATGCGGGGGCTGCCCCATTTAAAGCTCAAACCTACAGATATGTGGGGTAGTGATCTGGGCAGTTAGGTCCATCATCCTCAATTCAATAAAGTCAGCCTAAGTATGAACGACCTACATTTTGCCCTAATCATCCGTTTCTAAGGTGATTTAAACAAACAAACGGACTCAACAAACAACAACAAACAACCTCCTCACACTTGGATGAAAAGGGAATTTTTGTCCAAGGTGAGGAGCAAGACTCAATACACAACAAAAGAAAAAAGAAAAGAAGAAAAGAAAATGAAAAGGGGAAAACTAAATTGTTACCGATTTCGCCGGCTTGATCGCACTTGCGATCCCTTCAATGTGCTTGCTTTGGTTGGTGGGTTGGGGGTACTGCCTTCTGGAATTTCAGGCCTTCCGACTGGGCTAGCCGGGCGTGGTATCTCCACCTCTCGCTGGGGTTCCACTTTTTCAGGTTTCTTCAGCAGTTGCTTCAGTTCTTGCGTCAGATTTTTAAATTCTTCTCGCATTTTTCTTAGCTCGCTTTCAACTTTCCGGAAATGCCTTCTTTGTTTTGTAACTTGTTGTTCCATAACCTTGAGTCTCTCAGGCACTTGCTCATTTCTGACACTTCTGGTTTGGGCAGATTGTGCCTCCTGGTCGATGGCCTTCATTGGTGCAGAATCGGCGAGCGCCAAATCACCAGGTGTGTAGAAATACGGCACCCCTTCTCGCACATGAACGATCAGTGTGCCTCGCAAAAAAAACATATCAAAACAACTAGGCAGTGGACAATTGTCCAAAACAATTCCTTCATCAACCACAATTTCATAATTTCTAGCAAGAAAAGCTCCTAGCACGTGACATAAAGTGACGTTTCGCATTGGGTGTGAGCTTATAAGCTTAATCTGGTAGGCCAGCCAGAAACCTAAATCCACTTTAATACTTGTGTGCATACATGAAGTGAAATATAACTTTGCTACTGAAACGCGACTAAAACTAGTCCTCTGGCCTAGAAGGTTGTATGCTAAAAACCTCTTGCACATGCGGAGAACTGGGTTAAGGAAGAAAGTTGCTCTGGATTGTGTTGGTTTAAACTGCCCAGCAGACGGATGTGTTAGTTCACTCCACGCAGCCTGCTAGTCAAAAGGCATTGTATATCTATTTGGCACGGCTCTCTGGGCAGTTTGGTAGTCATACCCCGAAGCTTCCCCTATTGGCACTATTCCTAACCTAACATTCCATTACAACAATGACAACTCATGCCATTTTCCAAACCATTTAAACGAAATAGAGGTTTCTTCTAAATCACAGTTTGGGGCAAAATCGAATGAATTAAAGAACTCATCAACAAGAATCCTAGGCACGTCTAAATGGGGTAAATCCAACAACCAATTAAACCCTATGTTCTTAAAATATGCACAGAATTGCTCCCTACATCCAAGGATTTTCAAAGTATTAACGTCAAGAGTTTGACTGGCCCGATATTCTTTACCAAATCGGGCCGTTACCTTGCTAGCAGTTGCAGAATCTGGGCAGGCTTTGATCTGCGCTATCTGTTCCTCGTTCAGTTCGACCTTCACCTTGCTGAATGTCCAGGTCCTTGGTGGTGGAGAATCCATACAAGATTATGTCTCAGACAAGTCAGTTGTTTCAGCTACATAGGTTAAGTCTGGGCTACTTGGTTGTGTGTCTTCAGCGGGGGACTGCCTCACAGGTTCGATCATCAACAAGAATTCCTTGCCCTTTCTTTGGTGCTCAACAGTTCAGAGTCTCCGGCTTCTTCGTGGTGCTTCTAAAGCAAGGACTTCTTGGGCCTCGATTCCCGCTACTTCTTTCTCAGTTCGTACCACCAGAGCTTGCTCTTCGTCTCTCACCATTTCGACTTCGCATGTTTCTATTTTAAAGGTCAGCGTGGCCTTTTGTGTGGTCATGCCCACTTCTTCCTGCTCCTCCCCTTTCTTTTTCTTCAGTTTCCCTTTTGATGATTTGTCAGTGGTCGGGACAGGTGAAACTATCCTTGAGGGCTCCATCGTGAGCATTTCCCCCTCCACGTTCTTCCTTTTCTTGCTGCTCTTTGGTGTCGTGTTGAGATCCATGGAATGAAGTATTACATGGGATTGGTATTTCTTTGTTCAGATGGGTAGATGGCTGAGAAATGAGAGTAAAGTAGAAAAATTTTGTTTGAAACGGAGGTTGGCTTTATAAAGCTGTTTGTAACGGCTCTTTCCTTTCTGTGACCGTCCGTCTGCCCTGTATGTACCCGGTCATTCCATATTTGTTGGGATATTTTCCAGATTTGGTCAGTCAGCCTTTTCTCCTTTTGAACAGACAGCTGCCCGTTTTGAAATGGTTGTCCTTCCTTCAACTGAGTCTCTGTTTCTCTGTATGCCTCCCCACTAGATCACCCTAATTACACGTGGCAGCTGCATAATTCAAAAACACAAACAAACAAAATTTAAATGGAAAAATTAAACTAAAACAAAGGATAAGATATTTACAAAACTCTTCTTTCGGATTTGTTCCCAATCGGTTCTTGACTATGCTTTGATCTGCCCGACTGGAACGTCCGTTCCTCTTCTTTTACTCGAGTGGAGTGGGTGCGTGCAGCGAGAGCTCCTCGGCCAAGCACGCGTCAGTAGGGCGGTTGAAAAGTTTCAGCCTCTGGACATTAACCACGAAAGGTTCAGCTTCCTCCTCCAGTCCCTTGATCTCAATTGTTCCACTGCCTACTTGAAAGTCCTTCCCTCTGATGTTTCTGTCGTGCCTCAGCTTGGTCATCTCCTTGTACCACATGGCTGCATCATAGGCTCCAAGTCTTAACTCTTCTAGCTCTTGTAGCTGCATCTTCCGCTCCTCCTCACACTTAGCTCCTTGCATATTGATCTTCTTCACGGCCTAGTAAGCTTTGTGCTCCAGCTCAACTGGTAAATGGCACATATTCCCAACCAGCAGTTGGTAGGGCGACATACTGATGAGAGTTTTGTATGCAGTGCAATAAGCCCAAAGTGCGTCATCGAGTCGCATGTACCAATCTTTCCTTGAGGCACCTACTGTCTTTTCCATAATATTCTTGATCTCGCGATTTGACACTTCGGCTTGCCTGTTTGCTTGGGAGTGATATGGACTAGTAAGTCGGTGATGTACACCTTACTTCTTCATCAATCGTTCAATCTGCCCGTTGCAAAAGTGGGATCCGCGATCAATTATGATTGCTCTCGGAATTCCATAGCGGCTGAAAATTACACCCTTCAAGAAGATTGATACTTCCTTGGCCTCATTTGTTCTTGTTGCCTTAGCTTCTACCCATTTTGACACGTAGTCCACGACTACTAGGATGTAGTGATTTCCCGCAGAACTAGGAAAAGGGCCCATGAAGTCTATTCCCTATACATCGAAGATTTCGCAAACTACCACTGGTACTTGGGGCATTTCGTCCCTCCTGGACATTCCTCCTACGAGTTGGCAGCGCTCACATCGGTTGTAGAAAAGGTAAGCATCCCGGTGCAAGTTGGGCCAATAGTACCCGCTATCAAGGATCTTCCTCACGGTCTTCCGTGCACCAAAATGTCCTCCACATACATACGAGTGATAATGCTTCAACATAATTTCAAAATCCTCCTCAGGAATGCACCTTCTAATGATTTGATCTACTCCAACCTTCCATAGGTAGGGCTCGTCCCATAGGTAGTGTTTTCTTTCACTTTTCAGCTTAAATCACCCTGCTTTGCTCAGCACTTCTACTGGTGGCATCCGACCAATTGAAAGGTAGTTCACTATGTCAGCAAACCATGGCTCCTTGAGGTCATCTCTCCTTTCCTCATGTTTTTCCACAGAATATAGATGCACCTCTGGGAAAGTCTCAGTGATGGCTCCTTCTTCCTTGGCAACATTCAAACGACTAAGGTGATCTGCAACTTTATTTTCAGCTCCCTTCTTATCTCGGATTTCAACATCGAATTCTTGCAGCAATAGAATCCACCTTATTAGCCTGGGCTTGGATTCCTTCTTTCTAAAGAGATATTTTAGTGCGGCATGGTCTGTGTAAACTACCACCTTCGAACTAAGCAGATAGGACCTGAATTTTTCGAAAGTGAAAACTACGGCCAACAGCTCCTTCTCCGTGGTGTCATAGTTCTTCTGAGCTAGATTCAGGGTTTTGTAGGCATAATGGATGACATAACTCTCCTTCTGGATCTTTTGGCCTAGCACAGGTCCCACGGAATAATCGCTCGCATCGCACATAATCTCAAATGGATAATCCCAATTCGCCCCTTGCATCACCGGTGAACTGGTTAGTTTGTCCTTCAGTGTATTGTATGCCTCCCTGCATTCCTCATTGAACTCGAACGGCACATCATTTTTGAGTAGGTGGGTGAGTGGACGCGCGATTTTTGGAAAGTCCTTGATGAATCTTCGGTAGAAACCAGCATGCCCCAGGAATCCTCTTATCTCTCTTTGGTTGTTGGGTAGGGCAACTTGGTAATGACCTCCACTTTGGCTTTGTCCATGTGTATTCCTTCCATGGACACAAGATATCCAAGTATGATCCCTTCACACACCATGAAATGGCATTTCTTATAATTGAGCACCAAGTTCCTTTTCTCGCATCTGGCCAACACGGAGTCCAAGTGCTTCAGGCATTTGTCGAACATTTCACCATAAACGGTAAAATCATCCATGAAGATTTCCATGCATTGCTCAATTAGATCCGAGAAGATACTCATCATACAGCGTTGAAAAGTGCAAGGGGCATTGCTTAGCCCGAAAGGCGTTCTCCTGTACACGTACGTTCCAAATGGACAGGTGAATGTAGTCTTCTCTTGGTCGTCTGGAATGACGAAGATTTGAAAATATCCACTGTATCCGTCCAGGAATCAAAAGTACTTATTTCCTGCTAGTCTTTCCAACATTTGGTCGATGAATTGCAACGAGGAGTGATCCTTCCGAGTGGCTGCATTCAACTTCCGGTAATCGATGCACATTCACCAGCTTGTGACTAGCCTTGTTGGCACCAGCTCATTCCTTTTATTTTTCACCACTTGAATTCCAGATTTCTTCGGCACCATACGGACTTGGCTCACCCAATTGCAATCTTAAATGGGATAAATGATACCCATGTCGAGCAGCTTCAAGACTTCCTTCAGTACTGCTTCTCGCATGTTTGGGTTCAACTTTCTTTGTGGGTCTCGAGTTAGCTTGGCCTCCTCCTCTAAGTGTATGTAGTGCATGCATATGTCTGGACTGATACCCACCAAGTCGGCCAACTTCCACCCTAGAGCCTTTTTGTGACTTTGTAAGACTTTGAATAGTTGAGCCTCCTGCTCGTGCTCCAACTTGCTATTGATGGTCACAGATAGTGATTCCATCTCCCCTAAGTAGGCGTACTTTAATTCCTTGGGCAAAGGCTTCAACTCCACTTGTTCGGGTTTCTTGTCTAGTTTATCGGGCGGTTATTCATGATTCAAACTGGGAAGTTGACATCCCTCCTTGCGGTCTGGCTGCGCCACTGAGTATAACTCAAGAATCTGTGCCTCAATTTCCTCGTCAGTTAATCCTCTTACTTGCAAATATCTTCTCAATTCCTCCAGCTTTCGATGGATTGGAAACCCCTCCAGTTCTTCCAATTGTTCCTGCAATAACTCAGTCTCTCAAGGTAACCTTGGACTATGGGGTTAATCACGTCAATCAACTGGGCATTTTCTACGTCCATAGGTTTTTTCATACCCTAGTCAATGCTGAAAGTATACTTTTTTCCATGGTAATCTAAACAAATAGTGCCATCATAAAGATTAATGATCGTTTTAGTTGTCCTATGGAAAGGTCTTCCTAACAAGACTCCACTAGAATCATGATATGACGACGACTCATTCATTTTGATCACATAAAAATCGGCTGGGTATAAAAACTCATGCACCCTAACTAAGACATTTTCTAACAGTCCCTCGGGGCAAATGCATGTACTATCGGCCAACTGTATTACTACCCTAGTCTCTATCAACTCAACACCTTTCAAGTTATTATAGATAAACAAAGGCATGACATTAATTGAAGCACCCAAATCACACATAGCATTTCTTATAAAAACATCCCCTATCTATATGGGCAAAGAGAAGGTACCTAGATCAACACTTTTGCTTGGTGGCCTTTTCTGGATGATGGACGAGACATTCTCGCCTATCATGATCTTCCCTTTCCCTTTTGCTTTACCCGCTATGAACTCATTCACGAACTTCCCCAGTGGGGGTATCTTCAAGGCTTGCTCAGCCTCGTCCGTTCTGAAGTATGCTGAAGTATGGTCGGGCTTTCCGGAAACTCCACATGTTTCCTCGAAGGTAGGTCCTCGTGCAACTTTTTCCAAAACCGAACTCAACATTTTCTCCAAGTTTTAAATCTTGCCTTCAATCTTCTCCTGTAGTTCATCTTTGCCAGTACTAGCGTGAGCTGCCCTACGCAGTAGTCTCACACTTGGCTCCTCGTACTCTCTGGTTGCGTCTACTAAGGTCTGGATTACTTTCCTTGCCTCGCTAACTCGTCTAGTAGAGAATCCTCCTCCACTTGATGAGTTCACTAAGTTCTTCATTTCCGTCGTCATTCCTTGATAAAAATACTGGAGCAAGTCCCCCTCCGCATACTTATGGTTTGGACAGCTGTCGACCAGTCACTTGAAGCGCGCCCAGTAGGCATTCAAGGGTTTGTTAAAGCCTTGTTGCGGTCCAATGATTTCTTTCTTCAGTGCGTTTGTCTTTGTGGATGGAAAGAAGTATTCTAAAAATATGAGTTTCATCTCTGGCCATGTCTCTACGGAATCTGGCGGTAGGCTCACGAACCAGGCGTTTGCCTCTCCAGACAGCGTGAATGGCAACACCGCCAACCTAAACTGTTCTTCTGTC
>JAYDZE010013931.1:0-10214 GCA_034509125.1 Monilaria moniliformis
GAACCCGATTGGCCCGACGGGTTAGCCCGAAACCCGAAGGGTTAGGGTTGTAAATTTCTGACCCGACAAAATTTGCACTGAATAGCCCGACAACCCGAACGGGTTGGCCCGAACCCGAGCGGGTTGACTCGATTGACATCCCTAGGTTTAGGGATGTGTATACAATAACTAGGTACAGCGTACACAGCGCACTGATCTGTAAAAATAAATATAAAACGGTGTTCCTCTTATTTCCATGTGAAAGTTATCAATTACTATATTGCATCTATGATAATATAATGATTTAAATTCGAAAAGGTAATTGGAGGGATATTATATATAATTAGTGTAATTAATTACATAAGACAACACATGGAACGCATCGCCAATGGCAACTTAATTGAAGCCGAAGCAGCTTAAAAAATGTCACGCCGGACCACTGAATTGGTATTACTGATTACGGAACTTGCATTTGATTAATTGGGCCCTCTTTTATTTCCACCACAACCTCCCACTTTTCCTCGCGGCTCGGCGTGCTTCGCTCCGGCTCCTCTATTTGCAGCGGCTAATTACTTGTCTCAATCCTATTTGTCCACAAAAATATATGTGTCTATAACATTATCTGTGATCATACATTTACTAACTTTTTCCAGAAACAGATTATTCTAATCTACCAAGTAAAGTTGCTAAAGGTATTCTGATGTCGTAATTAGTAATGGTCCAGTGATTAATTACAGTTTTGATCGCCATATAAGGCTACTACCCAGCTTCTTAAAGTAAAATATAAGATTGAAGAGCATACTTATAATAATAAATTCTAGCGTTAACCAATTATAATTCTTGGATCTAATTTTACCAAATGAAATTTCAATTGCTGCAATTTTGTGGTCCGTTTGATAAAAATTGTTCAAGTGTATGTCGTCAATATTAGTAACTTCCCAGGTTCTTTAACTTCAGATAATTTTTTAAAACTATATATAATCAATGCATAATAAAACGGGGGAGGTGAAAACTGGGGGCAACCCAACAGGCTCAAGCCCCGTTATAGGCAGCTTAATTGAACAATATTATAACTTGTTTTAAAAATATATATACTGATGAAAAGTACTTGATGATCACAAATACTATAATATATATATATATATATAGACATAACGGGGTACAATGATGACAGTCGGTGGTGGAGTGGAGGTGTATTGTTCACTAGCAAGAAGCAGCTGGTAACTTCAATGATGTCATGCAAATATATGATATTATGATGAAAGAGTGGATATCCATCTTTCACTTGTTCAATATGGTGCGCAGGACAGTGCCTCACATTTTTCATCCTACCTATTTCAATACCAAAATTGTAGAAAAAAAAAGCCCTAAGTCAGTATAAAGTTTATATTTGATTTTTTTTTCTTTCTCTTCCCTCTTTTGTTTTCTAATTGTGGCAATTTATGAAACAATAACCCAATGTGATTAAGATCAAGGCCGAAGAAGGTCACCTCTGCTTGCTAGCCGCTTTGGTTATGATCACACTTAATTAGTTCACTATTTATATATGGATCGAGTGGTTTTATATGTGCAAACGGATGATAGGTACAATTCATTGTAATACTTTTTTTACCACACATACATAAGTAGCATCAACATGATCAACTATTGTGCAACAAACACGATTGGATTTAATTCTTTTTAATTATCACAGTGAAATGTCAATACAATCTCTGCTAAACCTTTTGTGACATTAAATTGTGTAAGAAATGAAAAGTGTAGAAAAAGATCAATAATGGATTTTAACCTGATGAGGGGACGAGATGGGTGGGAGAATGATGGTGGTAATAATTGAGAAAGTTAACAAGCTAACAACCATCAAAATAAATGAAAGATAGGACAAGAATTAATTACAATAACAAACACCAAAGTTATTTGTCACCACCACACAAAGTATTTATGGGCATAATTATCAAAATGAAATATCCCCAAACAAATCAAGTATGCACCGTGCGCATTTGGGTCCCATATTGCTGGCTCATTAGTGATGGACAAGAATTTGGTAGGGACAAATTTTAACATAGATATCTAGAGTTGATAGGGGTCCATTTTTCCCCATTTCGACACATGGGGTTTTGGATTGCCCTTGAGAGTTTAATGTATTCCATTTTGCAGTCATCAGAAACCCACAAAAAGAAGTAATAGAAAATTAGTTACAAGAGACCAATGAACAGTTTATTGGCCCTTTTTGGTGTCTTATTGAAGTCTTAGAATAGACTATTTCCTATTGGTTGGTAGGTTTTAATTTATTGGTCCCTTTTTCCGCAGAAACGAATTGCGAATTCAAAAGAATACGGCTAAAGCAACAATTTGCTCATGTTAATGAACCTAACATGAAAAGCTTCTCTCAATCTTCCCCAAGGATCTTCAGAGGGCTTCTAGTGTTCAAAATTTGAATTACCTTTTATATTTATAGTCATAAAACCAGAGGACGTGACGAAAGCACCAAGAAACTTTAATAATTTGAGATTTTATTTATAATGGGAAAAGGATCTTTATTGGTGACGAATTGGAAAATGCCAATACCTGCTAATACTATTCATATCAATTAGTAGTGTGATTTACCCTGACGTGGTGAGTCTAAGGACTTCCCAATTAAGAAAAAGAGTTATCATGAAAACCGATGATTAAGTACTAATAATCATTAAATTAATTCAAAATTCTAGCTATGTGCCATTAATCTTGAATATGAGTACACCTCACCTACATGACAGGTTTCGGTTATAAGGATAACAGGAGTCGAACACAGATTTCAATAACAATAAAAAGACAGAATTAATGCTTTTTTTTTCTTCTGTGGATTGAGAGGATGAGTAATTTAATTATTTAAGAAATGAATGATTAGGGATAGAGCTAAATGAAGTGAATTATATCCAAAATGATGTACTTTCAAAATAGTGAAAAAACTTATACATATTTGAATAACACATCTCGTAATTTGAAGCCATCATTTAACAAAAACTGCTCCAATTAAAAAAATTTCCAAAACAACAAAAGGAATAAATGTATCATTCAACAAATCAACCCTGAAACCATATAATATACTCTGCTATGTTCATATCTTAATTAGATTAATAAATTGTATCGAAATAAGTAAACCTGTAAAAATAGAAGATATGGGAAATGAAATAATGGAAAATAGAGTTGGGAAGGAAGCTGTTTAGATTTAGTGGTAGATAAATTAAGAGGGAGAGGCTCAATGAAGTTGCGGGTGCCCAATTCCGCGCCACCTTTTGTCGCGCCCAAAAAATACTTTCCCAACAATTCAGCTGACGCTTGACAGCGAGAGAATCAAAATAAATGTTAGCTACTGAACCTTTCATCATTAGGGCTCCACTTTCTCTCTCTCTCTCTCTTCAAATTAGTTTCAGTTTTGTCCTCGACATACATATATTATAACTCCCATTTGCTCTTTCCATTCTCCCCTTGCTCAGCCGGTAGGGTTTTGAAACCTTGATCTCTCTTGCTCAATGAGGAATTGAAGAAGCCCTTTTCCTCGGGATCAGGCCCGGCCCGCCCGACTCCTGCGAGACATTGCGTGCGGTTAAGACCGTGTTAAGGGGTTTTAGTCCCGAGGAGAACTACTAGCTTGTTCCTCTTCTGACATTCCTTTGCCTTGTCTGCTCCTTGTCTGCTCGTTAATTTGTTACGACTTCAATTTCTTCCTCTTTCTTTGGATCAAATCTTCGCGTTCGGGCCCCCTCTTCTAGTTCGTCGGAGATTTCACTTCGCAACGGCCCGATTCAACTGCTCTATCCCAAATCGATCCATCAGTTGGATTAATTTCCAAACTTCTCATCAAGGTTTGGATTTATTCATTTCATTTCTCTCTCTCTCTCTCTCTCTCTCTCTCTCTCTAGTGTGTGTGTGTGTGTGTGCGCGCGCGCGCGTGTTAAATGAAAATTTACGCGATCAGCCATTGCAGAGGGAACTTAAAGATGTGATTAATTTTAGGATTGCCATTACTATAAGCTAATGCTAATTGAGCAACTTGGTGATGTAGCTTTAGCTGATGATTAATATTTCATGGTCTTAGTAAGACCAAGGCCTTTGATATATCGATTGATTCGTGCTTGCAAAATAATTTGAGGTTCTCGATTTTTCAGAAAGTAATATTTCGTGTGCCTTGATCAAAATCATTTTTCACGTTTATTTCTTGTTTTTCACCTGGTTTCCATTTCACCTTTTGTAGAGAGCATTTTTGTTACTAATTGAAATATTGAAATACTGGAATTTTCATATTTGATTTTACATGCTCTCTTTTTTAAAATACATAATTATAACGGGAGTGATGAGAACTTTGCATGCATCTCACATGCCTATATTTTTTTCCCTCTCATAATGATCCCAGCACTATAAAACAGTAGTATTGATTTAATTTGGCATCCACCCCATCCATCTTGCATTGAGAAATTTTTGTGGTAATGAAAGATGGGATGATTATAGCCTTGCAATTTCTTGTTGGAATTCCTCATCATTGACTGCACGCTTAAGACTCCATATATACGTTCATTAATTTCGTGATATTTTTCTCATTTAGCCTTTAGAAGTTATATGAAAATTATGTCAGAATCTCAAATCCCAGATCGATTTTTACATCCAAATGAATTCCAAATTCGGACTAGCTAGCTAATTTATCATGTCATATTTGGATATTCTAAGTTTAGAAGGCTCTTAACATTCTATGGAAATCATATTTATTTTTCATTAAGATTTATTTTCATGAAGACACTTTTTGTTCATACTTTACTAATTAAAAGCGGACAGGCATGTAATTGCATGTTTTCTAAAATTCAGTAGGATTTTTCATGTAACTTTGTGATAATTGTATATTCTCCTTTCCTGTCTCTGATAATTGATATTGATATTACATTTAGAACAAAGCACTATAATCATCATAGAGATGTTTGCTAGTAGATCTGAAGTAATTTACTTATGTATGTTCTTGTTTCTTTACGTACATATAAACAACCCACACTTCCAAATATATGTTTTATACGGAAGAAACATTTAGTAATACGTACACACACTCACTCACACACCATCCACGGTAGGTTTGTTTGAATTCTTCGATAATTAGGCTATTTGCTGGACATGATGTGCTTTAATTCTTTCCTTTATATAAAACTCTAAAACAATCATAGAAAAAAGAGAAACCCCTTTACTTTGTAATAATTTGTTGTTAAAAGAAGAAAACCAAGTGTAATCAAATTAATATTGCTGATAAATCGGTGAAACAGCAGGTGTGAGGCAAAGTTAGGCAATTGAATCAGAGATTATGAATACGTTTTCACACGTTCCTCCGGGCTTCCGTTTCCATCCGACTGACGAAGAACTTGTTGATTATTATCTCCGGAGGAAGATTACTAACAGGAGTATCGACTTGGACGTCATCAAAGATGTTGATCTCTACAAAATTGAGCCTTGGGATCTCCAAGGTAAAATATGACCATTCCCATATATTATGAATTCACTAAAATCCAACATTATATACTCTAATCTAACATAGTTGTGGTTGGTGTTGGTAGAGTTGTGCAGAATAGGAACAGAAGATCAAAACGAATGGTACTTTTTCAGCCACAAAGACAAGAAGTATCCAACGGGAACGCGCACGAATCGAGCCACAGCGGCTGGGTTTTGGAAAGCAACCGGCCGCGATAAGGCCATTTACTCTAAGCACGACTTGATCGGAATGAGAAAAACCTTAGTTTTCTACAAAGGGCGAGCTCCAAACGGTCAGAAATCAGACTGGATCATGCACGAATATCGCCTCGAAACCGATGAAAATGGAACCCCTCAGGTATGTAACTAGCTAGTTTAATTTTCTCAATTTATTAATTCCTCCATTGTGAGTAATGAAAATAAAATATGTAGGAAGAAGGATGGGTAGTGTGCAGGGTTTTCAAGAAGAGAATCGTGACGACGCAGAAAATGAGCGAGCACGACTCGCCGGTGTGGTACGACGATCATGTATCGTTCATGCCGGACATGGAATCGCCGAAACAGCACTCGTACAATCCGAATCTGTCCTACAACAACTATCCCTACAAGAAGGAGATGGCCTTGCAGTACGGCATCACGCCCGACCACTTCCTCCAGCTGCCCCTTCTAGAAAGCCCTAAAGTTCTTCAGCAGCCCTCCCTCACCATTAACTGCCGCGCCCCCGCCTTCAATAATCAGGACCACGTCCACCAACAACAGCCCGATCAGAACTTCCACTCGGTCTCCAGGAACGTCACGGATTGGAGGGTTCTCGACAAGTTTGTGGCGTCGCAGCTCAGCCAGGAGGAGGTTTCCAAGGAGAACGAGGCTTTTCCGGCCGCTGAGGAGCCCGGTCTGATTGGAGGGGATTTGAGCAAGCAGGAGATGGCGCCGCAGAATGCGACTACGTCGTCTTCGAGTTGTCAGATTGATCTGTGGAAGTGATCCAGTGGAGAAGGGCAGTCGTGTACGTCGTGGAAGTGATGCGATTATACTGTTTCTTGTAAATAATAAAACTGATAATATGACCTAGCTATTGATCTTGCAATACTACTATAGAAACTAAATTAAAAGGGGGGGGGAGCGAAAAAACTTAGTACATATGTTATTCTTGTAAGATAATTTGAAGTGGTCCGAGGAAGCTAGCCTTGGCTGCTGCATGAGTTGAAACGGCAGCTTTTGCCTATTTGTTGTGATCTCAGATAACCACAGAGATGTTTATGATGTAATTGTGGTTGCAGAAGGTCATCTGTGTAATGCCTCTGTATTCATCGGTGAAAATATATATTTCCCTATTGTATTGCAAAAACGCCTTCCTTTTTTTATCCCATTGTCCAAGAAATTCTAGTGGAACAAAACGCAGGAATAAAAATGTTTCAGGAATATAGATAAATATAAAAGTAAGAAATAGTAGCATCTCAATTTGCCAGGGTTAATATGGTATGTATTTTGTTATGATTGATGTATAAATAAAGGAGATGTTGATCGAATGTAAAATTCGGTAAATGTAAATGAGAAGATATATATTTATGTATATGTGGGAGCACGGAGAAGTCCAAGTTGATGAATGTTTAATAAAAAAAGCGCGTTAATTTTTAACGGTGATGTGTTATAATGATACAAAATATATGTGATGTGAGTGATCTCAATATAAGAATTTCCTTTTCTTGCTTTTGCTGTCCGAAAACAACGTCACTTAGAAGGGCAGGCTTGTGCAATATTTGGTTTTAATTTGTATTTTGAGAGTTGGTATAGGATGGCCCGAAAGTTTTATAAAAGCTTTTCTTATCCTTTACACATAAGTAAACTCATCTACTAGTAAAAGCTATCGAGTTTGATTGATAGGTCGATGATGATGAAGATACAAATGGTCCAATGCCTGCCTACCTACTTTCTGTAAATATATATATACACATTATTACTGAAACATATGTGGAGTGAAATGAGTTGAACGATCAAATATCAGTCACCATACATGAAATCCACTGTAATATATATAAACTTGTTAGTTTGTTTCATATTTTAACGCCTATACAAAATGCTAAAACAATGATAGCATTAATCTTCTATCACATATAATTATGCAACATTTTGCATTTGCATATGACTGCCACGTCAGATAAATTGTGGAAACTACCGACATATATATATATAGATTAAGAGAGGGAAAAAATGTATATTTAACGGGCGGTTTACCTTTTGGGACATTAGAAAGGCAAAATGCGTTCCAGAATGTATTTGAAGAATAAGTTTTAGGCGTTGCATGCTTTCAAACTTGTAAGTTGAAATTTAAGTGATGCATTTCCTGCATGAAACGATAATATTTCTTTGAATTTACAACTCCATCTATTCATAATCTTTACTAGCTAGCTAGTAGTACTGATAGTATATGCAAACTAACTATACCAAAGTATATATATTAGTGTCGTGAAGAATATATATAATGCGTGCATGTGTGTGTGTTTGTGTGTGTGTGATGAGCGTTAACCATTACCAACATGTGGAGTCTTCTTTCGCAATTTCCAGTTTCTTGCATTTCAGTAAACTTTGCCGCAGCGAAGGCACCTTGTTTTTCAAGTGTGGTGATGAGAAATAATAGTAAGATATGGATAATGGAGATATGGTGGTGCAGCTGGACTGTCTTATCAGGAAAATGTCGCAGGAATTCTTATTTGCGAAAAGATGGTTTCAAATCCCACTACTCATTTGACCTCAATCTTCGGAAGTGGCCAACATCGAATCCTCAAAGTCAATGCATGTTTCTTATAGCCGCTTCCATGGTCAACCCAATATATATATATATATATATATATATATAGAGAGAGAGAGAGAGAGAGGGGTTAGAGGGAGAGAGCGAGATTTATACATATATGTGTGTAGTCATGCGCAGGAGCAGCATGATGATATGATTATGGGAGTGATTAATATATTGTGTGCCGCGGAAGTAAACATGATTAAACAGCCTGAAAAACTGATCATGTGAAATGGTATAATGTTCCACCATCACTCTCCGCAGCCTGCATTCTCACAATTATTACCCCAAATTAGTACTCTATATTCCCATAGTACTAGGTATCTACGCTCACACTGAATACAAGAAATATATCATGTTCATAACTATCAAAAGATGTCTCCTTTTGTACTATTGGCGTTTCTATGTATTAATTTGGTACATGTGCCGTGTTCAAATAAAGCCATCTACTAATTAATTAATGAACATGTTACTTGCCTAATAAATAAACTCTGCATACTAATCACACATTATGATATACTAGTATTTACTTAGGAAGTTGCCTAATTATGCAATTTTACAATGCTAACAAAAGACAATTAAATGTTCCTTTACTTGCATTACGTTGCTATCAAACCTTGCTACATGTACCATGTCAACTAACGAACGACAATGCTATAACGAAATTTGTAAGTGCCAACGGCAGGAATAAATAATAATAATAATAATAATAATAATAATAATAATAATAATAATTAATTAATTGTTGGGTCAATTTTTACAATTGCAACATGCAATCGTCTTTTGATAAGAACGCGACATTAATTCTTCTTCAAAATATATATGGGAGAATGGGAATCAATAAATAGAATCAATATAATGTACAATTATTGTAGCAAATTTACAGTCAGACTTAGAGTTTATGCCGTTGTCGAATCTCATTGGTGGAATGAAATATAAATACTGAGTGATCCAGAAAACGGTAATCATGATCGTGGGATCGGACACAATGAAAAATTAACAATAGATATAATAGTCACTGTCAGTCTGTCACAGAGACAGACGAACGTAGATCGCGCGGAGCGGAGCTCCTGCATTTAGGGTCGGCGGTGGCTTAAAAATTAAATTTAATATAATTTTCCGATATTTGTGGACCGATGATAGGATCGGCCGACCCCTTACGACCCCACTTCCGTCCGTCTCTGAATTATGCTGACGTAGTTCCATATTATACCAATTAAATAAAACGATTCGCGTGAAATTGAGTCCATCAGCTCAACCTTCTAACATTGAAAATCAAATCGCTCCAACTTTAAAAACAGAAAACATTCTTTGAGTGCTAAAACATTGAGCATAGAAAATGTAAATTTCCCAAATATCGAATGCCAAAAAGGGAGTATGTATATAATAAAAGATGATATTTCCTCCAGTCTAGTAGTCAGTCTGCCATAAGGGAGACAGCACATTCTTTTGTCAATCATTAACTTAGTGTTTTACAGTCAAATCCAAAACAAAAAACATAATGATTCCAGCATATGTTTCCACAACTGTTTTTGTTATGGATAATCGTGTCTAGTATTTCTATTCAAGAATTCGTCATATATACTTTAATAATTATAATTCATGGCACCTCCGACTCCATTTCTATTAACTAATAAATAGATAATTTAGAGTTCCAGATATATTAAAATTTGAGTTTCTCTTCTATATATAGTTGTTAATTTCTCTTCCTAAGTATGATACTAATCATATATGGCTCTAAATTCTTCTACGTACGCTGTATGATTATAATCTATTTGCTTTATATAAATTCTACGGAGTAATCTCAAAAAAATTTATTATATAGAAGATCTTGATTATATACTTCAGTTCTAAGTATTTATATTTCATGTTTGTAATATACCACATTTAAAAATAATAATAATAATAATAATAATAATAATAATAATAATAATAATAATAATAATAATAATAATAATAATAA
>JAYDZE010013942.1:0-10212 GCA_034509125.1 Monilaria moniliformis
CATTTTTAGAAGTTAAAAAAAAAGTTTCCCGTTTTGGGAATTTTATTGGTAGATCCTGCTAGATCCGGAAATTCGCCCCAAACAATAAGACTTCATTTGGTTGGATATCAAAATTGTTTTATGGTTTGGTAATAATAATTAGATTCTTGGGGCATATGCATATCTTTTGAAGGAAAATATGGCTGTCTACATGTTAACAACCTAACATGATATAGCTTCCCATCATGTGTGCCCTATATATGTGTAAACAAGGGCAGACAAAGGAGGGAACATGGCCACAACTTCTGTTGCTACTTACACTTTGTAACTGTATTTTGTTATTACTTATAATTATAAATTAATTGTTTTACATTTCATTTGACACATATGTATAAAAAATAAATAATTGAATGTTTGAAGTAAGTATAAATTAATTGTTTTACATTTAATTTGACACTCCTTAATTGCATGTTTGAATTAAGTCGGAAGATTATTGTTCTAATTATGTTAAGTGATTTCCAGTTTCATTTTGTTATTCAATTGTTTTATTGTTGGAACCTCATATGGATCCATCGAGTTTATTATCGACTCCAACCACTGTTTTAAAAACCGGACTGGACCGGCCGTTCCGACCGGTTCGGCCGCGAACCGGTGTGATTGTCCGGTTCGATCATAAAAACCGTCTAACAATTGAACCAGTGTAAACTGAAAAAACCGGCTTCGACCGTAAACCGCAGGCCGGTTGAACCGGTTTTTTGAATTTTTTAAAACTTTTCTAGAAAATGATTTTAAATTGTACATAATAGGATTTTATCTCTTGACCACAGAGTAAGAAATAATATACTTTATCCATTACACTACAAGCATTCTGATGATATATTACGAACTTTAAATATTCTTATATATAAAACATAATTTTTTTTATCTACAATAACTATTAATTTGTATTTTGATATTAAGAAGCAATATCTCATATTTTTTATTAAACACGTGATTATATTTATCTACTTTTTTGTCAATTTCATTAGTTGATAATTTTAACTATTGAGAAATGGTGGTGTGTATTAAAATTATAAGTAGAAATTGACGATTATTAACTTTAGAAATAAATATGAAGCACGATGCATTTAATTATAAATAATTATATAAAAAAGTAATAAAGCACAAACTCAAAATTTATAAATAACTCACATCTGCTAGTATAATTGTAAAATTAAGCCGCTATCTAATTTATGTATAAAATAATTAATTTATTTTAATATATTTTATATAATATATACTAAATTTTAATTATGTTTGATCATTCATTAAAATTTAATATTGTTATGTAATATGTATATATAACTATATATATATATATATTAATATTTTTTTGTGTAATATATATTTAATTATATTTTATAGTTCACCAGATTTTAATAATTTTTATAATATAATAAATATATTTATATTTATATATGTTTTTACTACAGTATCCCGGCCCGAACAGTGATCTGACTGATACGACCGGTTGAACCATGAACTGGTAGATTCGCCGGTTCGCTTACCGATCTGGTTTTTAAAACATCGACTCCAACTCATTTAATTTGTCAATTATTGGATGCATTTTCCTACGAAAATGACAAAAGATGAGAACTAGCATAACACTTTTACAAGATATACAAAAGGCACTAAGGTACAAATTCATTTCAAACATGGATTATAAGTTTTCGTAGCCGACATCAAATGAACCCAGTAAAAGTTCAAAATAACCATATTTGTCATCATATGGATAATATCGCCTTCTATCTCAATGTTTAATAAAAAAATTTGTTATGTCACAGTGTTTAATACTTATCAATTTTTTTCCGGGATTTTCAATACGTATCAATTCTATTATCGAAACAATTGAGTAACTTTTGAAAATCAAAATTGATTGAAGACCTTAAAGCTCATGATCTAAGTTGTTGGCTACATAACAAATGTGTGAAACTATCAACACATATTCTGTTAAACTCTTGAATCGATCTTCACCATGTTATTGTCGATAGATCGCTGGTCTTTTTATGGATAAACTTCAAATTCAGAAATTACAATTAAGATACTAATTTTATGCGGCGTATTCGCCGTTTACCTTTTGGTTTGACTTTGATGTTGGTCAACTAAAAATATATGATGCCCGAAATTACAATTATCAAATTAAGCAGAAGTTAACGACCAATTAAAATGAAAATAAGTGTCGTAGAGATTAATACCAAGGTAAGTGATCATCCGTAGTCCGTACAAAGACATAATGTTGGATCTCGATCTCACCAGTTTTCTTTACTATCAAAATTGCTACTTAATTTTATCATTCTTTTCGAGTTCACAAACATTTAGAATATTTAATAGTGCACATATTTGCTGTCTGTCTACAAATGTTTTTTCAAGATATGCGCATTCTTCCTCCTTATCTTTAAACAAATTATCAATTGTAGAAGAATATGATCCACCACGTCATTCTCTCATTCTCCACTATCCTCAACCCACCCAAGAAATTTAATGCTTCCTCCATCCCATTTCAGTAGGCTTCAAGGTCTGAATACGAATGTTAAGAAACGAGTAGTTTTCAATATAAACATACTAACGTAACCAACTTAACTAAGTCACAGAAAAACACAAAATTACTATTAATATTGGTAGCAGCAGTGATAGTTGTTGTAGTAGACTAGTAGTGGGGTTGAAGCAAATGAGCAGACAATTAAGAGGCATGGTTGTCTAGGCACACGTCTTTTACAACTCAATGTGAGCGAGTGAAGTGAAGGTGCATTTGATTAATGAGGTGAAACGCGTTAATTCAAACTGAGTTGGAAGTCATTAGGAGACAGGGTATAATTAAAGGATTCCCCAACATCTCAATTCTCATTTCTCATTTCTAATCAATAGGATGACTACTGGGTATATTTTTTTCTTTCTACCTAGTCTCTATAAGTTCTTGAGGGAGCAGTTTGTTATCATTTATAATAATTTTGTCGACATAATTATATAGAACCATTGTGTCCAAACGGTTTGTCAAGGCCCTGGTTGATCCTAGTTCAATACCAAGCAAAGGCACTTTTATATTTTTAATTTATTTTTCATAATTTATAATTATATTTTTATCATACTTTTCATAAAATTAAATAAGATTTTTATATAAAGAAAAATAAAATTTATTAAAAATAAATAAGACTCTTTTTCACAATTCATAAACACATTTTTAATAATAATTTTTATAAAATTAAATAAGACTTTTCTTAAAACCAAATAAGATTTTTTTAATAGCAAATAAGACTTTTAAGAATTTTTATTCATTAATGAGATTTCGCTTAAATATATATAAAAAAATTCATAAAATCAAATAAGACGTACCTATAGAATAAATCTGACTTATATGATTTATAAATGAATTTTAATTAAAAATAAATAAGCAGACGAGCAGAGACAAATCCATATGAAAAATCAGATTATGCAGATTTGACAGTCGACTTAAAAGGTATTAGTGGGAACACGTACTATTATTGGAATGTATAGATTATATCCCATATTTCAATATTATTAATGTGCATTGTGGATTAATATTATAATACTGTATTGAACGACAAAATAATTAATATATATATATATAGAGAGAGAGAGTTGTAATCAAATCCGAACTAAATCTTATATCCGAACTAAGACTGATTGTGAGATCGTAGGATTTAAATATCTAACGGATAAAATAAAGCCATGTAGCAATGGATTTTAATAACTTATAAAAGACAAGGGTATTTTAGTACACGGAAAAAATTCCAAAAATACGGAAACAATAATAATAAATCCCGAAAATACGGAAACAATAACAGTAAATCCCAAAAAATATGAAAACAATAACAAACAGTATATGTAATACGCTATAATGTTCCTTGGATAATACTATACTGCTTTGTGAATAACATTATACTGCTTATTATATAACACTATACTGCTTTTTGGGAAAAAAAAAATATGGAAACAATAATAATCAGCATATATATACGCTATACTACTTATGGGATAACCCTATACTGTTATTGTTATTAGATAACAATAACAATAACAATCAACATATATAATACGCTATACTGCTTTTTGGATAACACCATACTGCTTCTGTGATAACACTATACTGCTTATTAGATAACAATAACAATCAACATATATAATAGGTTATACTGCTTATTGGATAACACTTAACTGCTTCTTGGATAACAATATACTGCTTCAGAAATAACACTATACTGCTTCTTGGATAATTATAATAACAGTCAGCATGTATAGTGTTAATCAAGAAGCAGTATAGTGTTAACCAAGAAGCAGTATAGTGTTATCCATGAAGCAGTATAATATTATCCAAGAAGCAGTATAGTGTATTATATATGCTGATTGTTATTGTTATCCAATAAGAAGTATAGTGTTATCCCAGAGCAGTATAGTGTTATCACAAAAGCAGTATAGTGTTATCCAAGAAACAGTATAGTGTTATCCAAGAAACAGTATAGCGTATTATATATGCTGATTGTTATTGTTATCCAAGAAGCAGTATATATTGTACATATATTAATTAAGCATCTTGTTATTTGGAAATAAAAATATAATAACTGAATGTGGGGATATGGAGACCGTAATCTTCGATTTTTGTAGGAAACGACAGTTAAGAAGCCCACAATTCACGCTTTTTTGCTGGATAGAACATCTTCAATCTTATACTGATTACATAAAACTTATATACTGCTTGCTAGGTGAAGTATACTACTTAATAAACAACCATATACTGCTCCAGAATTCATGCCACGTAGGATAGATAAATATCTTCCAGTATATTTTTTCGTGTTGAAATACCCTTATACTGAATAGATTACACTGCGTTACTGATTTCATATTTTGTTAAATCTCAGCCGTATAATTTCGGATTCAACAGAGCAGATTTGGTCTCAGTTCTAATATAAGAGATTACTCCACATTAGTGCGACCCTATATAAATATATATATATAAACTTTGACGGGCCACATTTTGTTATACACGTTGTAGCTTAGCGAAATTCCTCCTCAATTTCTCCATTCTTCAATTTAACTTTTTTTTTTTAATTAGCAAAACTCACATAACTTAGCAGTTAGCACTACCAAACACACTAATAAAGAGTTAATAAGACATTTTAAAATATACACAGAAACATTTCTCAAAATAACATCTAAATAATTCTCAAATTACCTTGTAGTGTACAAGCACATGTCATGAATGAAAGATGAACCCATCTAATAAAATTTATCGAGTACCGTATGAAAAGACTATTTATCCACTCCACTACATATAGTTATCAGTAATCTACAATTTCCTATTTTCCATTTATTTTGTCATCCCACCACAATTAAGCCCATCACATGCAATGTTTCCCATGACCAACAATCAACGGCCAGGATCAAACGCTCCCAAACCATGACAAATCATGAGCCGTCCGATCTGTCGATATATCCAAACTTTAATCTTGCCGGGCCATTTTGGTAATTTCAGCAGCAAACAATTCCCCACTATTGTGTCTCATGTGACCGACCACTAAGCTTCCTTTGACCTGGCACTGTCGTCTCTTCTTGCATGTATAAGAAGTAATATGTATATTTTTCATCAAAAACTAAACCAAGAACCAAAAAAAATTGCAAGAAAATAACAAAAAAAACAAATAGCCCTTTACCTTAATTCACCGAAAAATGGAGAAAAGCGGCGCCGTACTCGAGACCGAGCTGCGGCTGGGACTTCCCGGCGGTGAAGTGGAGAAGAATGAGAGGAAGAGGATTTTTGAGGAGTTTGATGGGGGTGAGGATAAGGTAGCGGTGCACAAAAATCAGGTGGTGGGGTGGCCGCCGGTGGCGGCGTTCCGGCGGAAGAACAGCTTTAACGGTGGGAAAATGTACGTGAAGGTTAGCATGGATGGAGCCCCCTTTCTTAGGAAGGTTGATTTGACCATGCACAAAGGCTATTCCGAGCTTGTTAGGGCTCTTGAAGATTTGTTTGGCTGTTTTGGAATCGGTAAGTTTCACTTCATTTCTCTCTTGTTGAATTTGTCTATATGATTTTCAAGATTTTGGTTTTTAGGAGGGATTATAAATTTGTGTTTTTGCTTTTCTTTACGTGTTTCGTTTTTTATGTTAATTGTGTTGGAAGTGTTTGATCACGATTCATGCAGCCAGAAATTGCTAATACACTAAACTCTAAATATACCTACTTTCCTTTTAGGGGAATATACCTTCTTCATATAAAGAGAAATATTGGTATGGATTGGAGGATCTAAGATTTTCTATATTTAGGTAATTTGAGATCTTTTTTTTTATCCTTTATTCTACAATACTCTTCTTCTTGCGTTTCCATCATTTTTGGAGTTGTATATGTTTTCATCGAATTTCTTGAGTAGTTACATGGTTCAGGAATTAATTGAATTTATGTCAATATGTATTTAGTGAAAATATAAGTGATATAAATATTTCGATTAGACTATCAAAAAAATTTCCACTATGATATGACACTGCCACTTGAATGGAATTTATTTTAAATTTAAAGTTACTGTTTTGACATGATAAATGCTAGGTGAATCATGGAGAATGGTCATGTTATTGATCCACATATTAGTATGTACATATTTATATATGGAGAAAAAGGCCATTTATTTCGATTTATGGAATTAAATGCAATGAATGCATTTTAAATTTCCAAAAAGTTAAAATAAAGGGGAAGAAAACTTCTTTCAGTAAAACGTAAAAGAGAGTAAAGTCTTAGAAGAAAAGTAAAAAACATATGAAAAAAGTAAAATCATGATTCGAGAGTCAAATACATCATCTCTGACACGAAGGGTGCAAACAAACATGAAAACCGAAAGAGGGGAGGACGGGAAATAAATAAATATCATTCAATTATGTCATGGTATTGTCGGAGAAAGTACATGCACTAATTTATGACAACTACAGTCGTGTGCTAGGTATTGCTAGTAGCCCCCTTATTCTTTTTTTTTTTTTTTTTCTTTCTGTTTGTGTTCTCTATTTCTACAGGAATATACATATATTATATATATCTATATATATATCAAGATTCAAATACAATATAAAAGTAGCTGTGTTTCCATTCTTACGTATTGCATAACGATCTTGAACTAGCACATGATAGAATATATCACGATTCACAACAACAACAACAAAATTGAGACTATTTTATAAGTCAAATCATGAGACAAGTCAACATTTAGATCCAATCTCTTGTATTCTGTTATATATTTGTAATTTTATTAGAGTTTGATTGTATGTTGGATTGAGATTATGATCTGTTTACGGAGTTTGATATGTGATACGGTCCTACACATCTTTACATGTTTGAGTCTTGAGTTTGGTGTCGTGCAATCTGTACACGTTTAGAGCACAATAAATAATGAATGATTTCATATTGTCTGGGAAAATAAAATTTGTTTTTCAGAAACTAAGTTTTTGAATTTGATTTGAAATGTGAACAGGGGAAGCATTGAAGGAGGATGAAGAAAACTATGAATTTGTTCCCATCTATGAGGACAAAGATGGGGACTGGATGCTTCTTGGAGATGTTCCATGGGAGTATGTCCTTCTCACTTATTTATTTTACTGTATTTAATAATTTCTGGGAATTTTTTTATTCTATTTCTACCTTTATTAGCTGTCGTGATAATATTTTTTTTTTTGGGGGGGGGGGAGTATTTGGCCCACAAGGTTCTTAATATAGATACATTCTCTAAGCGTGGAGGGGAATTAATGATAGGTTATTTTTTGTGTTTTAAGCTTTATATATCTGACTATCACATATTTATAGTAAGCGAGCACAATATTCTATATAAATATGATCAACAAATTTATTATGTTGTTAAAATGAGATAGCAAAGTTGTGTAATGAGACTTCCAAGTCAAGACAAACATGATTGCTTATGATTATTGTAAGCCTGTTAGGACCACCACTTCTCTAACATGAGAATTGAGAACCTCGCCAAAATTTAATATTTTTACCTTTTCTTGTAAAGAATAATCATCGCTTGTCTTTGCTGCAGAGTCTTATTTTCATTTGTACCAATTTTATGTCATTGTTCTATTTTGTCCCCACCATATATAGTTAATTATGATATAACGCTTATATACACTCCTTATCTTCGAATAATTTTCTTTGAGCGTCAAAACTCATATACTAGAAGTGAGCAATTTTAATCTTATTATCCCTAATTATTGCATCGAAAATTGGAAAATTAAGTAGAGAATTTGCATTGAGAACAAAGATATAAAATTCTAAAAAATTAGGAGTTAGTTGATAATGATATGGAGGTCAGAGCAAGGGAGATGTCACTAATTAGGCGCATCTCGTTTATCTGAAGACATTGTGATATACTACTAAAGCATATATTATTTGTATTACCAAAGCACAACTTCAAATTAATTTGTGTCCATTAATATATGTAGGATGTTTGCAAACTCGTGCAAAAGGCTGCGGGTGATGAAAAGGGCAGAAGCAAATGGTGTTGGGCTTCATGCAAAGGACCTTCTCAAGGGACTATCCAAAGACGAGTACCTTTGTATTTCCCATAATTAAGAAGGGTAAAAATGTCTTTCACCACCTTAATTAATCACCATATGTTATGAATTAGTAAGTTTAATTTTAAATGTGACTTCAATTCATTATAGAGAGTTGAGATTTTTGAAGAATTGATTGAATGTTTTTATTGAAGATTGTCATTATTGTATTGTCATGTAAGGGTGCTTAATATGCCGACTTTAAACAGTGAGTTTTATAGTATTGGAACTGTTGTTGTTATTAATTTCCAAGCATACTATTATTATTTAGTGGTTACATATATATATATATACACACCGTGATGAAAACCCATGTTAGATTATAATCAAAGATGGATGCAGACAAAAAGATTAGTAGATGACTAGATGTTATGTTTTCTAAATATTTTTTTTGGCGATTTAAATCATTGATAGACACTTTCGCATAACATATAAATAAAATTTGGATAAATTTGAAAACCTTATAAAGGAGAAAGAAAAAAAAATGCCTTGATAAGGGCTTAAGCCCCTTCTTCAATTAATGTATGTCCCCCCATAATTCTAACCATATTAGGTTTGAATGTACATCTTAATTTAGGTTAGGTGAAGTTAAAACCACGTTCAAATATATGCCCAAAGATGCAGATCATTGAGGGTAAGCAAAACCAAACGAAAATCGAATAATTGAATCAAATCGTTACCTGAATGAAAAAATAATGATCACTTTTAGCATGGGCTTTAATGGGCCTTGATACTAAAACGGACTTTCAAGATAAATTATCTAGGCTATCAAATACACAGATAAGACCAGATGAAGCTTTTATTTTGGGTTTATCTAATCTATCAAACAAGCCCTATAATAAATATATTTATTTTATTTTGTAAATTCTAAACAATGAAAAATATAATGGCCAATAAATTCAATTTATATATTTCTTTAATTAATCTTAAATTTATTTTTATTTTTTGGCTACTTTGGGTAATAAAATTTGATATACATAAAATGAGAATACATTATAAAGTTCAACTAACCAAAAATCGAACTGAAGTTTTAAGTTCGGTTCAATTCGAATTAAGAAAAAACTTTTATCAATATGATTGACCTTTAATTTAGTTAACTTTTAAGATTCCGTTGGAATTTTCAACCAAACCGACTTAATTGGTTACCCAACAAATTACTCAAACTTGAATCTTGTCGAAGTTTCTTAAGTGGATATTTGCGGACCCAAACCACAAACACAAAGCAACTACATATTTGTAATTTTTCTAAAATTGAAAATTACTAATCTCTTCAATAAATATTTATATTCGTCAAAATTCTTTTAATAATCTCTTCAATCTAAAATAAATATCTCTAGTCGTCAAAATTCTTTTACTATGAAAGTGGACAATTTTAATCTTTTATTGGGCAAAATTCCGGATCTAGGAGGATCTACAAAAAAAGTTCTAAAAACGGGAAACTTTTTTTTTTTACTTTTAAAAATGGGTAAAACGCATTTGGGAAATGCGTCTTCACAGAATACGCATTTCCCAAATGCGTCTTCACTTAAGTAAAGTGAAGACGCATTTCCCAAATGAGTCTCTGCTCCACCCGGCCGGGTGGCTTTAATTTCACTCCACCCGGCCGGGTGGAATCCTCTGTCTCCCCAGAATGCTCCACCCGGCCGGGTG
>JAYDZE010013953.1:0-10211 GCA_034509125.1 Monilaria moniliformis
TAACCGCTTATAGGATCGAAAGGATGATATTTTGCCACATGTCATGTGAATAGAAACTGAAAATACTGAAAAAATTATTTTTTATATAATTAAGGGTAATTATGTAATTCGACATATTCTAGCGTTTTTACACTCCCTATAATTATGGAAAAAATCGGAATATGTATAATGATATGTTTGTTGACGAATAATGTTGTATTCGTCTATGAATAATGATATTATGTTTTATTCTGATAATGATTCTGATTTTTATGAAAAATATTTAATTGATTATGAATTCCGATTTTTGTGGAAAATCGTGAGTTATGAAATGATATGGTCAATGATAAATAATGCTATTTTTTTTCTACGAATAATGCTATGTAAAAAATCATGAGATGCACAATGATATGTTTGATGGTGAATAATGATGTATTCATATACGAATAATATTATTTTCCTCTACATATAATGATATCTATATTATAGTGAGATTTAAGGAGATCCCGTGGTTTTTGATTTTTCCTAAAATTGTGGGATCTTGGAATTTTTTTATACAATTATGTCATGTAATGATATTTGGTTTCTTCTATAATATTGTTCCATATGATGTAATCTGGATCATCCGTAGCTATAACCCAACACTCTAAATTAGTTTTTAGTTAAGTAGCGCACCCATATTATATATATTAATTACTGAACTAAACTACTTTCGTTATACTAAAAGAAAAGGGCAAATTCCTATATAACATTCAAGTTTACATTGTGCGAATTAAGAATAATTTCGCGAACTTTAAGGTGCTAGCTATCCAAGCTTCACATGTTCGTCGGTTATCATTGTGCAAGTAAATTCCTAATTTTACTACTATAAAAAAAGTACAGTATACGGGTAGGTAAAATGGATAGGGTATGAGACAACATCGTCACACCGTTACTTAGTCAGAGAACGCCATCCCATTCGTATCTAGCCGTACACGTGTCCCAGATTATTTGAAAGGGAGCCTAACAGTAGTGGCTGCTACCACAGTTTAACAGTAATACTTCATTAATGGATCCATTGCTCTGCTAAATCTGGTAATTAATATTAGGGTGCATTTTGTAAAAATAAATTCAGAATTAATTTGAAATTATAATTAAATAAAAATTGAATTTGAAATTAGGGTTAGTTTTGTATCATAGAATTAGAGGTTGGATTTGTTTCAATTCTAAATCCATTATTGATACTATAAATTATTTGAATTTAAAATTGAATTCCAATTTCAAATCTACCTAATTCCACAATTTAAATTTTATAGTTAAAATAAATATTTAAAAATTCAAATAAATATAAAAGTGAGTACTTCTCGAAGACATATTACACACTACACACACAATACAAATAACTTACATTCCATATTGCACACACACACATCCACACTGCACACAAACATACACTACACACACTACACACACTACACATACACACACTGCACGCATGACACATAAAAACACAAACAACACACAAAATTACACACACAACACACAAAATTACACATACAACACACAAAATTATACACACAACAAACACACAACACACATGATAACATCACACACACTGCACAGATACACAACACACATAACAAACACACAACACACATACACAACACATACACTTGCACACAACTCAAAATATATTTTTCGACTCAAAATATATAGAAAAATAATATAGAATTACATAATGTATATACATAAAAATTAAAAATAATTATTCAATTAAAAATCGATTCCAAATCTTGTTTAATTTTTTACCTACCAAACAAAGGATTTGGAATTGAATTAAAATACTATAACTTCAAATTCAATTACATATAATTGCAATTCCAAATTAATTACAAATTTATTTTACCAAACACACCTATTAATTCCAAATCCTTTGTTTTATAAATCAAAATTAAATAAGATTTAGAATTGACTTTTAAAATTATTTTTGAGAAATGTTTAAAAATTTAAAAAACTGGTAACCGGCCGGTTTTTCCAATTTACATTGGTTCAATAGCTTGGTGATTTTTATGGCCGAATCGGACCGGAAATAACAACGATTCGCAGCCGAACCGTATTCCATTATACCAAATGAACAATTAGGAAAAAAAAAAACTTTTAACATTTAAAACATACTAGTAATATAGTAAAAGGCCATAATTTCAGATCAAAATAATAACTTGAATTTATTACACATAATATAATATAGTAAAATTTGATTATCTATCGCCTAAAAAAATGATTTTCCGTGTAGTTTATTGTAGCAATTAAACATGTTTAAAACACTAAAATCTTCTATTTTTTAATACCAACATGATTTTCACACGTAATTCGATAATATAGTTTTTATCCACAAACTAATTATTTTTTAAGAAAACAAATTAATGTTGGGTGAACCGAAACCCTACTTGGATGCACATTGGGTATAAAAAAATTGATTTATTCTTAATACAGTGAAGTGAATATTTTTATCAGCATTTATTAATTAAAACAGGATAAAATTATATCAGTAATTTAAATAATTTGATGCTTGTTTTCTATTCACGTGAAAATATGTAAGTGGAAAAACGTTGTAACCCCCACAGTAGATAAATAATAGTTGTGTTTTAGAATTACGTTCTCTTGTCTTCTCTCCTCGGCTCCTCCTCCTACCCATTAGTTTCCTCCACTCACAAACTTTTCCTCTCTCTACACCCACACATATTCGCTCTTTCTCTCTCTAAACAACGCATACATACACATACATACAAACAGTCTCTGTGTCTATCTCCCTCTCTCTCTCTCTCTGTAGAGATTGCTATTGATGTTTTGATCCGAGATTACTAGCATTGCTCTGCGCTAACTAGATTCAGCAGCTGCTAATCAAGGAAATACGTAAATTTAAGTGTGTAACCGCTGCATATGCTTTTCAGCTATATTGATATTTGATACAGATAATCTTGTAGATACATACAATAGTTGTATTGGTAGATTAGGCTTTTTGCTGTGTTAATTTCGGGGACAGCATGTTGGGGGTAGGAGTGCAGTTCAATAGGGGTAGAAATGGCGACGATCGGTTTTACAGTGCCGCGAGGGCTCGCCGGAGCCAAATTTTCATGCGGAGAGCTCAGAGTCAGAGTGATGTCAGCTCGAGGCGGAGCCAGCGCGATGAGTTGCCGCAGGAGAAGTCCGTGCCGGAGTCTCCGGCGCCGGCGGCTGAGTCCTCGTCTCTGTGTAATCTGGAGAGGTTTTTGGAATCAGTCGCGCCTTCGGTCCAAGCGCAGTATCTATCTAAGGTTTTGTTTTGTTTTTTGTTCGTTTTCTTAAGATGAATTGAGCGAAGCTTATATGAAATTATTGATTGATTTATTGAGAAAAGGCTGGTTTAAAGTACAGATTGTTACTTGTTATTCTCGAATATGATGAAATCAGTCTGAAAATTATGCTTTTCTCACATAAATTCGTATTTAGAGTTTAATCGGACAGAAGCTTCATGCTGCTGCCTTTTAGAAAGTAATGCCGCTTTGATTGTGATTTTGAAACTTGTAAATATATAATGTAGAAAGTTATTATTTATCCTGTTGTTTAATTGCTGGTCGAATTAGCGTATCCATAATTAATTTTAATTTATTGGTTATTTTGTGAAATGAATGAAAATTTTCAGTATGATGGGGGAAACGATTGGAAGTTTTCATAGCCTTTGATCTATAATGTTAACTACCTCGTGATGTTATTTAGGAAAAATGATATATGATTGTTGTTTAATGTTCTACTAAATTATCTATTAGAGGCTATGTAGTTCCATCTTGGTACTTGTCGGAACATTATGGATAAAAACATGTCATTTTACACAAAAAAAACAAAAAAAAAAAAACAAAAAAGACTGTCAATCTGTTCTTGTTAATTATTTTGCTGTCAATTGTGTAATTGCTCAAAAGTCAGAATTGATTAGTTGTGTGGCTGAATCTGTTCCTCCTCTTGTCCAAAACTTTATGAGTGTATATATAAATGTTTCAGATGACAGTGAGGGACTGGAGAACATGCAATGTTGAGTTTCAGGCATACTTTGTGCTTAGTGATTTATGGGCGGCATTCAAGGAATGGAGTGCTTATGGTGCTGGAGTGCCTTTGCTACTAAATGACAGTGATAGCGTCGTTCAGTATTATGTTCCTTATTTATCAGGCATTCAGTTGTATGCCGACCTTTCAAAGAGTACAACAAAGTTGAGGTATATCTTCTTTCAGCTCTTAGATTTCTATCAGAAATTTCTTCATTTGTTGAGATATTATTATTGAATTTGATGTCCTTAATATTGAAGGCAGGAGGCCATGAGCATTCTGGTTACTTCTAATGTTTGGTGTCTAGTTTTACTGAGCATGAAATCGGTGCTTTCACTAGTTGTTAGCGGCATATGATAGATTTGGATGAGCTAAGCCTACTCGTTTATGCTTGAAATTACCACTTCAATTCAATAGCAATGAGTGATCGACTTCTAACTTGCACCAGTCCTCCAGCTGCAATTATGCAAACTAGTGGGCATTGGCAATCAAGCTTAAATTATGTACCCTAATGTGGTGCTTATTGCATATAAAACATGTACTTAGCCCCTTTCACAAACATTTTGTGCTTTATGCAATGTGGTACTAGTCATTTGTATTTGCAGCCCATGTATTTACTGACATGGAAGAATGAATTCTGATGCAATTTTCCCCATTTTACTGATGCATGTATAGGCAGCTTGGTGAAGAAAGTGATGGAGAATCTTTTAGGGATTCTAGTAGTGATGGAAGCAGTGACATTGAACTAGACAGAGGTGATTCAGGTGATAAGTTTCGTAGAGAAGGACCGTCTACATTGAGAGAGCATCATATTGAATTTCAAGAAGGCTTTTCAAGTGATGAAGGCGAATCTGGAAGTTCAGAGGGCAGCTTGTTGTTTGAGTATCTTGCACGGGACCAACCATATTGTAGGGAACCTTTGGCAGACAAGGTCAGTTGTCTCTTTGATATTCTCCTAATATCTCTTCTTTATCTGAGATACGCTTTTCTCTTTGTTTCTTAAACCGTATAATTTTGAAATTTTCATAGATATCTGATCTAGCTCGTGAATTCCCCGAGCTTAGAACTCTGAGAAGTTGCGATCTGCTTCCCTCCAGTTGGCTTTCTGTGGCCTGGTAAACATCCCTTTGCTTGAATTGTTCGTCGTATTATCTATTAGTTGCTATTCCGTGCTTAATCCTAATCCTCACCTTATGGTTACCAATGATCATATAGGTACCCAATTTACAGAATACCAACTGGGCCCACTCTTAAAGATTTGGATGCTTGCTTTCTAACTTTTCATTCTCTTCATACCCCCATGACTGGTAGGCAATAGCTATTATGATGCCCATTTTTTTCTTCACCCTTGACACAAATTACAAAGCATGCACATGTATAGAGCTTTAATGGTGATCTAAGAATAAGCTGACTCAATTTGCACGTCTGTAGGAAACGAAGCCGTGAATCCTCCAGTCGTCACTTATCCATCTGAGAGCAATGGTGTTCCACAGATTTCGCTGCCAGCTTTTGGCCTGGCCTCGTACAAGTACAAAGTTTCACTATGGACTCCGAATGCAGGAAATCAACGGGAATTAGCAAATTCTCTTTTGCAAGCTGCTGATAATTGGCTGAACTTGCTCCGTGTCAATCACCCGGATTTCTCCTTCTTCTGCCGTAGGTAAACTTGGTTGCAATTCCCCTCCTTCGTCGTCTCCTTCTTCTTCAACCTTCATAAACATGATGCTGCGGGTGCATTAGATTCTACACGAAACACCAACCAAATGCCATTGTAGAGCTGTTATTTCTAACTAGTATGTGAAACAAAATCGAGAAAAAAGGAATGTGCTTCAGAGTTTTTTCTTTATGATGGAATAAGGTTAAAATAAATTTTAGCGATGATGCAAAAATAAATTTTGTTTTAGCAGGATTAAAGCTGGCTGAACTCTAGCATTTTGTCTGGTTGATGCTCTGTTTCTTTTTCTTTCTTTTTTTCTTTTTCTTTTTTGCAATTTGTAATATAGAACAAGCTGTGTTTTTTTCTAGTCATGGCGATATGTTGTAGGTTTTATCAAAATATTTCTGCATTTCAAGGGGATTCTATTGAAAAATTGTAACCAATTAGTCAAGTTTAATTGTTATCATGTTCAAATTAGTAGACGAATGGAGTGTTGTTGCATTCTCTTTGCAATGATCGTTAGTGAGATTTTAACCTACAGTGTCAGTATATAGCATTCTCAATATTTTCTATTCAGAAAGTGATTAGACGTTCACATTTGACGAGTTGGTGCACTGAATGTTATATCTCGTTTTGTAAGTTGTCTACCTCAAGGTTATTAATCATTTCGTGGAAAAGTATATATTGTAAATCCTTATTTGGAATTAAATTCTTGAATGTTGAATTTCTCAACCTTGAACCTAAACCTGAAAGTCTTATCTACATCATGAGTTATGAAAATGCAAACTTTCGGCTAGTTTCGAAATTTGAATTCTCCTCTAAGATGAGATATACAGATTGGAACATCAATTAATACATGACAATTATCGTCTTCCAAGTTTATCCCTTAAATTAAAGTTAAACCACCGAAAAAGTCACACTCCACCGTTCACTCGTCAACGTCACAACTCTCGTATTTCAAACTACAACTTGTCAGTATTCAATAATTCAAAGAAAAATCTAAAAGCTGCCCGAAATTCCTTAATAGAGAGAGAGAGAGACTGGTCGAGTAAAATGCAGCTTCATATATTACCACAAACAAACCAAAGTTCCAAGCAGGAAAGATGGCATTAACACTAATACTACTAAAGTAACATACCACACTCATCATCATAGAAATAAACATCTATATATATGAGAAATTTAAACTATAATATCATAGTACGACCACAATTTATCTCAACAGGGATATTAATCATACTCATAAGTAGTACGTAATTAGAGCACGTCACACTTCAATTATAATAAAAATAGCAACAATAATAATAATAATAATTAACTTAGCATTTAGGGTAGGGAATGTGACAAGCGCTAGAAACTTTCTTTGCACCAGGAGACTTAATAAACTTCTGTAGATTGGGATTCCTCAAGTACTGGCACAGGCACGGCCTCTGCTCCTTCAGCTTGGCGCAGCAGGCAGCGCTCGGCTTCCCTGACGACGTAATCGCAGCAGCGCAGGGGCTGAGCTGCAGAGGGTTGCAGGTCACGGCGCTGGACACTTCTACTTGGGCAAGGACTAGCATTGCTAGTGAAAGAATTGCTAGGCATGCTGTTTTGGAGCTCATTTTTTTGGTTTCGTGTTTTGGTTTGGAAGTTGTGTGTGTGTGTGTGTGTGTTTATGGGGTTGGATGTGTGTGTGTGTGGTGAGGAATTTGGTTGGTTTGTGGCTTAATTTATAGAGGGAGAGAGATGTGAATGTTAGGATCTCTTTTCACATTGCTCTATACTACTATGTTTGTATGTATGTGGAATCATGACTCAATTGTTTCCACACATGCCACAATGCTAAGTTGCAAGAATTTAGGATTGGTGGAGGAAATTTGTTAGGGGGTGTGTGGAGGGAGTCGAGTCGGATGGTCTCTATTATGCACTAGTATGAGGTTGAGGTCTTTAGAATTATTATTTTGTGTCAAAATTATTGACGGCTAATTATTTTCTAATTCATAAGACAATTAAAGTGTGGAACGACTTGTCAATTTGTGATGAAGTGAAATTCTTGATTTTAGACTAGTACACGAGAGTAAGTAAGGGATTAATTTGTGGTCATGTCAAAAAAAAAAAAAAATATAAAGAATGCCATCAAGTATTAGGAATCTATTTATAGTCATATTAAAATAAGAAGAAAGAAATAATAATGTGAGGAAGGTATGTTCTACATATATGAAACGAACATATATTGCAATAAATTAAAACAAGAGTTGCGCATTAATTTATTGTCGCATCAAGCTTCAAGTGTCGACTCATCTAAGTTTTTCTATTGTTTGAAGTTGAACTTAATTGGAAAACTTTCCATTTTATTTCTGCCTAAACTCCTTTTCTTCTTTCTTTCTTCCTTCCTCTTCCTCTTTTTGCTGTTCACCGCCTGTAAGAGCTTTCCATTTCACGTGATATCTAAAACTTTGAACTCTCCTTTTTATTTTTTAGCTAGTTTGTATAAACAAATTCCTACTATTATATATATACATACAAGTGTAATCAAAATTGAACCATTATTAAAAATAGTAATCAGCCAAACTTTGCTTCCAAATTTGGTAATCTATTATTTAGTTTAGTAAATTATTATTATTACTACTAAATCAATAATAATTATTAATTTGTATAGAATTAGAAGAGGTGTTCGTGAATCTATAAATGAATATTATCATTATAGACATAATTAATGTATATATGAATATAGTACTAATAATTAAAATTTTGATCATGTCTATTTATCTGTAAAAGCAATCTATATGCAATCTATATTAAATATATACATAATTTTTGTAAATGAGTTTATCCATATAATATATGTGCAGGATTTCTAATTAATTCTTGATCACTCTCTACATAAAGTATGACATTGATACCGACTATTATAGATATTAATAATTTTAATATTCATGTATAATTATATTAAATTCTATAATAATCACGAAGCTGGATACGTGTGTGTAAATAGTGTAATGTATGAATTAGTCAACAATTCAAAACAAGAAAATTCACAAATTTCAATGTAACCTATCAGATAGTTCAATAATTTCTTTAGTTGAAATCACAGTTATATATATTTATATTATTTTTTTTGAGTTGATTTGCAGTGTATGTGAAATATGATTAATTATATTTATTTATAATTTATAAGTTATTTCCTTTTTCATATACTTAATTAGGTCTCTAAATAATATTTTGTTATATGTTAGGCTAATAATTAACTATTTCTCTTATCATGTTCTTTTTCCGTCCCGCTCTACATGTTTGGTTATTTAGATATATAAATAATCTCAATTCTTTCATAAAATGGTAATTTTGAATCACTCATTATAATAGTATATTTAACAAGTCATTTTGTAGAAATTCAAAATAACATTATTTTTCTCATACTTGAATAAATGATGGAAAAATCAATACATCTCTTTTTCTGTATTTTACTAACCTCCTAACATTTGTTTACAAATATATTTACTAATTCAATATTTAAGTAAAATATTAACGAGTACATATAATGATATTTATAATTTGCATGTAATCTATATATATTAAAGTAGAATCATGTGAAAATCACTTTCTCGTCCATTTTCTACTGAATTTATAAATGAAAAGTGCATTAATTATTTTCTTACATTTGTCATCTAAATTTGTGCCACAAACATACTCTGGACTGCTGTTGCACACGTTAGTTTTGCTTGTGAATGGACACCTGGATGGGTATAAAAAGATTATTTTTTTAATTTAATATAATGAGTTATTATATTTTCATTCTTTATGTCTACATTTTTATTTGAATAATGTTAATTTTATCATTTTGAATCATTTATTGTATATGCACATGAATGAAATTAATTATAGTGATAGATTATATTAAATATTTTTTTTTGAATTTTTTTATTTTTTAATTAATTTACTTTTTAATAACTAGCTGGTATTGTTTAGTTTATATCTTAGTTAACATGTTACAAAGTAAAAAAGACTGCATTTAATTTTGATTCTTTTTTTTCTAAATTATTTTTCTAATAACTTAACATAACTCTAATTTTAGTTTGAAATAATTATAAATTTTAATATTTAATTTTTTTTAAAATAGTCTAATCTTAAATGAGTACAAAATGATTAAGTATTTCAGAAACAATTTAGTTATGCATTTTATACAGTGAACTATATATATATATATATATATATATATATTGGGAAGCACTATGGTGAAACCTACCCTTATATGTTTAACTAAGACTATATAAGAACCACTAGACGAAGAAATTAATGGCTCAAATTTACTGCACGTGTATATCAGCATACAGTTACGAAATTATCAGCAAAATTATATAATTGTAAACAAAATCCCACGATTTAAGGAAAGACCCTAAAATCATGGGATTGACCAATTTAAACAAATCCCACGATTTTATTCCATAATTCATATTGAATATCAATCATCATCTTCACTCAAAACACTACAAATCGTCCTTTCAATCGTCGTCTTCATCTGAAGCATTCAAAATCTTTA
>JAYDZE010013964.1:0-10211 GCA_034509125.1 Monilaria moniliformis
GCATTATTCTCCTCTATGAAACTTATGGTCGAGTTAATTACGAGAAGTGTAATGATCCCAACGAAGTCCTGCCAATCAGGCGGCTTCCCCTGAACACAAACGGATAAAAATAAGCAAGCAATCAGCAATAAATAATCTATTGATGACTTCCTTTGACTAAAGTATTAATTAATTAACATGTCTAGAACTACATAACCAGAGTTGTTTATCGTTTCTGTTACACAGATAAAAAATAAAAATAATAAAAATATAAAGTGGCAGTAATATCAGCTGTAGAAGCGGAGCTGAAAGCCGGAAAACATGTGCTATGTCTAAAGAGAGGAAGACGCAGATATATATAAAGACAAGAGTCCGTAGAAACTAACTCCTCCATTAGCGAGAGCGATGGCCATGATTGCCGCAGCTTCCATCACCCACGAAAGAGGATTCCACATGAATCCTAAAAATTTCAGAAACTTACTCTCCTGCAAATTTCATAAAATAATAAAATCAGACACAGAAGATTCCAAAGACGCAAAAATCGATGAAATAAGGGAAATAAAATTTAACCTCCTTCTCCTCGAGTTTGTTTTGGCCAAAAATTTCTAGCCTCCGGTTAACATCCTCCGTTGAAAGTCCCTCCTTCGTGCACCTCAGATTCTCAAACACCTCTTTTATCGGTATATTTTCCTACCAAAAAAAAAAAGTCAAAACCGATTTCCATCAGCAACCACAGAGGAAACTTGAAAAAATAAAAAACAGAGGAGAAACACAAGATTAAAGTTGCAGGAAGTAGGAATAAAATACCAAATCAACAGCTTCTCTCTTTAGAGCCTCCATAGCTTCATCGTCCGCAGCCATTTCTACGAAAAAACCCGTAAAAATCCTCAGTCAAATACCTCAAGGCTCGTCGACGCATAAGCAGGAATTTCATAGCTACGCATACAGCTATACAAACACATACTGATAAAAGACAGAAAAACTAGACAGTCGCAGTCAAAGATTACCTCAAAAATAAGGTGAGGTAGGTGTAGCAGTAGTGTACAAGTGAAATGGCGATGGAGTTTGTGTGTGGCTTGGTCATATATAGGGAAAAATCTGACGTTCTTTTATAGGAGCGGTGTACGGCAGTCTAGGAAGATCATGTACTTGGCGGGTACAGAATTTCTGCTGCTTTTTCTTTTTTATTTATTTACAAGGACTCGCCACTGTTCAAATTGCACACTCTCCCACTCGTAGGGTTAATTTCGTCAATGAATTTTGGTTGCGTTAGGTTTGACAAATGAAATTATATTTATTGACATACTAAAATTTAAATATTTTTATGGGTCAAATTTAATAATTTGAGATTATCAAAATACATAGTTAGTAAGTAGTAACAAAGCGAACACACAATGTTGTATTTTGTAGCGGACACACAAAAATTATTTCAGAAGGCTGTATTTTTTAATTTTCGAGTTCAATATTTTAAAAAAATAATTATAATTTTATATGGGATTTGATTTGGTAATGGACACAAAATGTCAATTATTTGAGATCCTTTCATAATTGTGTCTCATGTGAGATATCTCACTATAAGATGGACCAATGATATATTTGTAATAAAATATATCACCAAATTATAAATATATGATTTAAATGCGAGTTTGAATTTGAATCTTGTTTCGTGTGAGAGGAATCTGTCTAATTGTGATAAGGTCATGCACAAATTTTTGTGCAAAATAAGAGCATATGCAGTGAGGCTTTGGGCGCGGCGGCTGCGTTGCAAAGGCTTGGGGCGGCCGCCGCCCGACGAAGATCTGGCTATCGGCGGCGGCTGTGGCGGGTTTTCTGGCGGCGATGGAGGTCTGTTTTTTCTTCTTTTCGTTGCTTATCTTCTTTTTCGTTTTTTCACTTCTTTTTTCTGTTTCTTCTTTTTCGTTCTTCTTTTACTGTTTTATCTTATCTTCATTTCTGTTTTTTCTTTTTTCTTTTTTCTTCATTACTCATTCCTTTTCTCTTTCGTTCCTTGTTTAATTTTTCCTTTATTTCGTTTATTTCCAATTATCAGATCTATTATGTCAATAATTAGGGGATCAATTATGCAATAATTAATGGATCAATTATGCTAATAATAACAATAATTAAGGGATCAATTAAATTTATGCTCACATATTTGTAAACGAAACTTTCATTCTTTTGTAACACAAGTAATTCATTTATTATACTTGCATAGTATATAACAAAATATATTAAAATTGAAATTATCACATAATTAGATATTATTATTTAAAAAAATATGCATGTATTTTAAATTGTGTTACTTTCGAATTTTCATTAAGTAATTTTTGCATTTCTATTTATTTGCTTTTATTTTATAAATATCGCAATTTAAATAAATATATGAAATTAGAGAATAATAATAAAATTGATGATAGAAATGGTTGAATTGTGACTGAATTTTGGGGCTACATTGAAAACTGAAAAGTGAAGTTGCGACTGAAAATGATGCGTTGTTGCGGATGCCCTAAGACATACTTGAAGTCTTGAACGCAAATGATTTTGCTTTAATTAATTGGTCATAGTACGACCAATATTGAAGCTCTTCTTTAAAAAATACTCAGTGGTCTTTGAAAATAAAGGGGTGTTCGGCCTGCCTACTCCTTAATTTGTTATTTTCTATATATCTAATAGAATAAGTACAAAATTTAATTATTTACATATCCATATTAATGAATGTAGCGAATTCAATTCTATCAGTGTTTCTCAGCCTAGCTAACTAGAACACTAACAATAGCAACTTGATTCCAAAAAATATATTAATTTATTATAATCAAGACAAAATTAGGCCACAATTTAATTATTTTATGAATATTTAATATCGGCAAAAGTTTACCACTTGAAAAACAAAAACGATATGTCCCCACGTACACATGTGGTCTTGAGTCTTGACTAATTAATTTTATAATTAAATTTTATGTGATCACTGTGCTTCAAGTTTTTAGGTGCAAGAATTGCTTACGTGTCAATTATGATATGTCAACTAGTCAAATTAATCATTCACGAGCCACACAATTTTACAAGTTTGAATATTATTGATTGACATTTCTCGTCAACAAAATTGTCATCTTTTGACAAAACCTCAAAATATTAGGGCCACGAGATTTTGCTCGTATTGAGTGCTAAATTGCACCATAAATAATATTAAATAATATATAGAGTGCTATATAATTTTAATTACAGGGTACATATATTATATATCTAGTGATATATATGATGCGTTCCAACACGAAATATTAGATAATAATTTATTTTTTCAAAATACATTTCAAGTCTATTAAATTGTAACAATGAAACTTAGTTAATTAGATTTAAGTTGTAGGTTATATATGTGGGAGGGATAAAACAAAAATATTCGTTTATTGAATATTTCAATTCTTCATTGTGTATCCGAGATATTTCATCGCATTTATTTTATTCTATTTAAATATAGTAGCTAAATAGTACATGGGATGCATATATAATTAAATATGAGCTTAAATAATGTATATATAAAAACGATAAAGTGTAACACAATTAAAGAATTCTAGATACAAATTCTAAAGTAATGATATAACAGAAAAATCAACACTTGTGAAAACATACTTCTATAGTATAAAATATAGAGGTCTAGATGTCAATAGTTGGTTACTTTTGCTTAGAAAGATATGATTTTTAAAGGCAAAAAAGAAAAAGAAAAAGAAAAAGAAAAAGATTTGTGTTAGATGAGAATCCCATATAAAGGAAACATGAAGGAAAACCATTCCATTTTTGTTTTATCAAAGAAAAAATAGTTATATATATATATATAGAGAGAGAGAGAGAGAGTTGTCTTTCTATTATTCTTTTTCCTTGCAAGATGTTTCCTCGAAGCTTCACCCATTAACGATAACATAGAGAACTAACGTAACAAAAAACAGGTGGAAAAAACGTATTAGAAATCACGTAAAGCAAAGAAATGATCTCTCTCTTTCTCCTACACACAAGAATACAATAATAGTTAAACTCCTCTAATCTTGAGAATCAAATATTTCCATATAGATAGTACCCATTCGGAAGATTCAAAGATGCCATGTCATTTTCACAAATATAACAATTAAAATTGCAGATGGGGCACGTCACATATACGTGGTTGAAAATCAAACAATTGAGTGTTTTTGTCATATTTTATTGTAATAATCAATGGTTTGGGGTATTTTAGTTAATTTCTAGATAATTCGTATATTTTACTGTACTTTTCAATAATTCGAGACGTAATTTTCTTAAATGACCAATAGTTTAAAATATAAACTATAAATTTTCCCCCATAAAAAAATTGATATCTAAAGAGCTACATGAAATGGAAAAGAAAAATTGTACATTAAAACCAAAATATCATATTTAAGTCCTATAAAATAAGGAAAACCAGTGGACTACAAAATTTATAATATTTCCGTATTTTGTAGGTAATGTAAACATTTTCGTCCTTACCGAGCACGAGTATTTGAGTTGTTGGTTCTAGTTGATTTTGTGACTCGTGTAGTTGGTCGAATAATTCATATTCCTTTATTTCATCTTTATGTATTTCTCACCATTTCTTTTTTTCCTCTTTCGATTATTAAGTGGTTGCCTAGTCTCATGTTACTTTCATTCTTAATGTACTAGTTTCTACTAAGCACTCCACGTCAAATATTGCATAATCTAAGCTAAGTAGTAACCCGAATTAGGCTTCATACTTTAAAACCCTAAATTTCGATGTTTTTTGTGAGTGTTGAATAATTATTGTGGTGTATCAAATTAACCTTATTTAGTTTCTGCTAATAAATACTAAGAAAGTGTACTATTGAACATACAAACATTACACTTTAATTAATATTAAGAAGCTTTCACTAAAAGACGTCTATTGAAAATTTACGTAAAGGTTATGCTGCAAAGTGTATATTTGTGCTGTGTGATGTAGTTCTGTTGGGATGTATACTAGAAAGCATGTTTTACGAGCTGCTTATGTATTAATAACCCTAAATACTACCATTCTTCAGCTCTTTAGAAAATATATTATTGTTATATGGTTTGCCTTTTATAATTTGGTGATTATATTATGCGCAAATATGATATGTGATTATGATTGAGCAAGCAAGTCTAGATCTTCTGCATTGTAGACTAAATGATGGTCAGGTCACCTAAAGGTTTCTCAGTAAATGTTTTGCCGAAGAAAAATTAAGTTTCACAGCGTAGATAGACTTGGACAATCTATTGTGAAAAGTTGCAGTGTCAGTCGAAAGTATCCTAACCTTGAGAGACTAACGACACCGGTGTGGTATAACATTGAATGGATTCACGTAGAGATAAGTCTTTCTTGCTGATTATTGAAAGACGAGATCTCGGTGATTATTTATTTTTGAATCTTTGTATATAACATTGAGCACACGAGATTAATTACGCGCTGCTTTGACTTATCAAAAGATGCGAATTTTTTGTAACTCAAGAATCCTGATATCTTAGGCAGTGGTAATTAATATCTAGCGGACTAGAATTGTTATTGCATTGGGTCGTATCCTGGAGAACCAAGTTGATAATATCCCCAAGAGGTGTTCGAGAAAAAGAATTTATTATACGAAATCCGACCAGTTGGAAATTCTTTTAGTATAATAAATAATATTCTTGAACTAGACCACTCTTGGTAAAAAATATTAATTAATTAAAGCCAACATCATGCTTAAATTAATTAATGAATAATAAAATCTTAAACACATGAAATAAATTAATTAAAAAAAAGCCCAGATTATTCGTAATTTAGATTTGGACGGGTAAGTCAATATTTATTTCTATAGTAGTTCAAATAATATTTTATTGGGCTTGAATTATATTGGGACTCAATTTAATTAGTAAAACCTAATAGGGAGGCCCAATCCAAATTTAATTGGATCCCTAGCCTAGTCCATTACATATAAATAGAGGAGTGGAGAATTAAAATTCATAAGCCATGACTCTAAGAAACACACCTAGCGTGTTTTCTCTGTTTCTTTCTTCCTATTTATTTTTCTTCTCCACTCTAGCTTATAGGTTTTGATAGAATATAGATCACCATATATTCAAATCCTGAATTTGGGTAATAGGCTAGAAAATTCGGGGTAGAATATTGGAGGAGTGGTGGGAGTTGCAAGCCCTCGTCTACAAACTGAAGATTTGCATGTTAAAGACATTTAATTTAATTGCCAATTTACGTTCTAGGCATATTTAATTGAATTGCATGATAATTAAATTGTAAATACAATCCTGTGGGATCTCAGATTTTGGGAAATCCTCATCGATCTCCCCCATCAAGTTCAATAACATGTAATGTAACGTACTGAATAGTAAAAAAAACACAAGTATTTTTACGTGGTTTGGAGTATACTGCTCATACGTCCACGAACTGAGAACTTATCAGTCAATCAACTAACTGAGATTACAATTTGTTTATGGGTGCAAGTAACCTAACACGAAAGTCAACTTTACTGTGCTACGGCTTAATTTAGTCGATTTCTTATTTGCTTTCGGTAGCGGTAACCTTGTCACGTCTAGCCTTCTTCCTCTACTCAAACTTACAGGGTTTGGTCAAAGTGAGTTTGGATTGTTTACAACTGCGAAACAAATTATTCACATGATTAATTTGCACAATCTAGATTTAGGATATTAAAAGGAAATTGCCTAGTAAACTAAGAGAATGTATATTGAATTACTCGAGGTTAATATAGAATTAATCTCAGAGAAATTACTTGACACTTGAGATTTTGCTTATTCGAAATCGTTGTTAAAGCTTTGAGTACTTGCTTGCGAGCTTGATTATTTTGGATTCAATCGTACAATGTTTCGATAGCTTTCAAAGGTTAGGATTCGCCTGATATTTATAGGCGAGATTTGAATAGTGTCGCTGGAACAAGCACCAATCAAATTCCTTCATTTTGCTATTTGAATTACTCCCATTTGAACTTTGTTTACTCGCTTTCGACGTTTGCAATGTCGTACATCTATAGCTATGTAACCTTGTACTTCCTCCTTGATTTGCGGGATCCTATGCAGATCTTTTCTAACACACGAAGTCAAACACTCAACGTGTGTATTGACTCCGTATTTCTTCAGCAGGTTTGAATTAGGGATGACGCCATGCTCTGTCTTTCTTCAGCTCTAACTACTTCTGTGTCTCTTCAGCACTTTGTGCTTCCATATCTCTCAGCACTTGCATTCTTCAGTACTTTCACCATGTGCAATTCAACATCGATTGTCTTCTGAATGTTGAACTCTTTATGCTAAACCTGTACTAAATGAATTACTTTCTAACATGTGAGCAACACTAGGTTTTCAGCAGAAGAACAACTATCGAAGTTTTGGTATCTAATCAAACTTGAACTTTATTCAAGAATTTTTTGAATATGTATACGTTCAGAAGTTAGACGTAGATCTGTATTTGACTACTCAGCATCATTGTCTGACCTTTGAGCATTATATATCTATTTTTAAGCATTCATTTGGCGTAATTCCACGTTAGCATATAAATTTTTAAAGACATGCAACATATTAAAATTTCGGTGTCAATCCGATTCCAATTTGGACGGAATTTGAATTCAAAAAAATTATGAAAATAACCAAAGTTTGTATATTTTGACACCAACTTTATAGTGTATTGAAAAAAAATAAATCAAAATTAAACTATAGTGTGTGAATTTAAAGCTAATTGGTTCCGATTTAGTGTTTGAATTGCTTTTAAATTGTTACCGTTTTAAACAAATTTGTAGACCGAAATATTTAATTTAATATTAATTAAGAATATTAAAAACTAGTAAAATCAAACCAAATTGTTGTTAACCATATGTACTTTTCTTAATTCACGCTCAATTATATTAAATAATTGTGACACAAACACCAATTTCTTAGTTCCGACAAATGATATAATCTAGAGAAATATTATGCTACATATTTTACGTGAGTACTATTAGTGAGCATCGCTCTCGTTTAGTCCACGTTAACATTATATTTTTTTATTTTATACATTTAGATTGATTCTAATACCTTCAATTTTATTGTTAACGTTATAAATTTTACAAATTATATCAATATCAAAATTCGGTTTGTTCTTTTAATAATTTTATAAAGTTATAGAGAAAATGAACAAATCAAACTTTGATTTTTATGTTACATGTAAAATTAATGACTTCAATAATAACATTAAGATATTAGAATCAAAATAGATGTATAAAATATGTAGCATCATATTTCTGATGCAAAGTGTGTATTTTGTAGCATCATAAATGGTCGTATATCTAAAAATGGAAAGTGTGTATTTTGTTCCAAATAATCAATAAGTGAATACTTTGAACGAAACTTGCGAAATTTAAAATAGGAATCAAAGTAAAATTCATACTCATACGGGAAAACTATCCCAGCAAGATGCTCAGTTTAACCTGCTATTGCTGGAACGATACCGAAAAAGAAGAACAAAAGATGAAAGAGTTAGATTGGTGCGGACGAAAAGGCTTTTTTTTTCTTAATAGGCTAATTTAAGATAAAAGTTTCCTAAATAGAATTTTTTTTAACTTCCATAAATGGGTAAGACGCATATGACGGTAAAGTGTCTTCACTTAACTAAAGACGCATAACCATCAAGCGTCTTCTGAAGACGCATTACCATCATGCGTCTTCTGAAGACGCATAACCATCACATGTCTCTCAACTTTGATATACACACTAGTTCCAAGTTCTCCCCTTCACATAACACTTCCTTCACATTCGAGAGATATCCAAAGTTCTGAAATTTTCAAGTTTTGATGAAATGTTTGAGAAATGTATGATTTTTTATTTTATTTTAATGTGTTTTAAAAGTTATTTGCATTGTCATAATTGTAATTAGTTTGAATTTATTTGATTGTAAAATTTTATTTACGAAATTAGGATTGACTAATATGTTGGAAAATGTTAGGGTTTACAAAAGTAGGGTTAACAAAAATTACATTATTTGATAAATGTAGTATTTAGAAACATGCTAATTATGAATTTATTGCAGGAATTATGTCGTTGTATGTGATGTTATATTTGGGTGGTAAGATAATCCAGATTGTTGATATTAATATCACTTATGACCCATCATATTCGAAAGCATACATTGTATTGGATGAGAGTATTTCATATGATGAATTAGTTTTGATGATTTGTGAAATGATGGGAGTAGATATGCATCAATACAAAATCTCAATAATATGGAGACGTCTTGTAGTTTTGGAAAATTGATACACCTATGTACGCATGTTACTTGATGAAAAATGCATGCAATATATGTTCAGTGATGGTATTGAAATATGTCAAGTTGAACTGATGATTAAGTTTACAACGGTTACTCAACAAGAATTCCAAGTAACCACTACTTATGAAGTAGGGACGTCTAGGAGGGACGAACATCCAGAGCAAGAGGATTTAGAGATGAGTCATGAATTAAATGTTGGAGGTATAAATTTGATCTACAATTCTGATGGTGAAGACAACACATATGTTCTGAAGAATGAAGCAAATGACAATGACAACATAGATTCTGGTAGCTCAAATCTGCATTGTCTTTCGTGGATAGAGGATTCAGATAGTTCTGAATATTTTAGTGATGAATCTGATGAAGATTCTTGTGATGATGAGTTATTTGTTGTAGCCAAACCATATGTTCCATTAGTGTATAGGGAACAATCAGTTCCACAGTATGTGCATACGGGGTTAGAATATTTTTGGTCTGTACCTAGTGAAGTTGGTAAGTATAGTGCACCTATTTTTTATGGAAATGCACAAAACACATGGTATTGAGATAAGAGTAATCCCACACATATCGGTTTGGGCTCAAAGTTTGATAGCAAGCTACATTTGAAGAATGTTATGACTTTGTGACATTTGGAAGCTGTGCTACAGTTCATCTTCGTGGAAAGCAAATGGAAAAGAATGGCATGCAGTATGCAAATTTTCATATGGGTTGTAAGGTCGAGCTAGTCGGATTGTGCTAAAATATAGTTGGAGGTCCGAGTAATATTGCGAAAGCATGATGGAAGATGGGAAATAAGAACGTGGGTTAATGAGCATATTTATCTGTTAGGGTGTATACTGAAAAGCAAGCTTTTGAGCTGTTTTGTATTTGTAAAACCTTAGTTCCCAAATTTATGAGAAGATTATTATTTTGTCACATTGTTTTGCTTTTCATATAATTTATTATATAAATCATTATG
>JAYDZE010013975.1:0-10211 GCA_034509125.1 Monilaria moniliformis
TAATAATATAATAATAACTAAATATATGTATATATATATATATATTTAATATATGCATATATTTATATTTTTACATAAATATTATATGTATATATATTGAAATATATATACATACAATTTTTGGATTTTCGGTTTTTCGGTTTTTTCGGTTTTTTGGATAATTTTATAATATTTCGGTTTTTCGGTTTGGGCAAAAAATCGAACCGAAAACCGAATGTTCACCCCTAGACAGAAACGAACTGGTGGGGCCTGGGTTAATTTACTTTTATATTTATTTGTTTATTTCCTGAAGAGGAACTTTATTCTGTCAAATCAAATGTCACTTTTTTAAGGATAGATGGTAATAATTGCTATTTTCTACCATGCTGGATTGCTCATTTTTGTTCTTTGTTTTTTGCACCATATATAATAAATAAATAAATAAATATTTTTAATAGAGGAAATTCGTTAGCTGTACTTTCGTCGCTTGAATTCAGTTTTTCCTTTTCTTTTAAGTAGCAAATCAAAATCTAATATCAACTGCGAATCTGGAAATAAAATAATAATTTTTTTTGGGAGACAAAATAATAAAATATTTAACATGCAACGAAATCTATATACACTCCAAATGTTACAGTGGTATTCAATAATTTCCCTTTTATTTAATCTATCTTCTCTTTTATTTTTATTTTCCGAGGACGAAACGAGACTCATGATTGTCCCTTCCAACACAGCCAAACAACCCCTTATTCTTTTCCCTCTCCGACTTCTCATCAAATCACACTAAAAATGGTGGATTAAAAATGATTTTCATCTGCATTCCGTCGTTTTACAACTTTCCGTTTCTCCACACAGATTCTCAACTGACTCTACCACCACACCACCTCCTGTAGTTTCGTAATTTCGGCCGACGACCGCCACCTGCAGCAACAGAAACTCCGGCTGAATATCGAGACATTCCGCCAACCTTCCCTCTGCAAAACCCTTTTCCCCTGCCCGTAATTTCACATGGATGAGCCGCTCCTCTCTTACATTAACACCGGCAGGTCCCTGCCGCCGCTCCGCCCTCTGCCGGAAAACAATGAAATCTGCATTCCGCCGCCGCCCATCACCCCATCATCCAGAGAAATCAAAGACATGCTCATTTTCGGCTCGCCGTCATCCTCATCAGGTTTCAAAGATTCTAACTCAATGTTCCGTGATGCGTTGAGCGCAACGCTCGCCTCTCCCAAGATAGGGAACATCGAGAGCGAAAGGTTGAATCTTGATATTAATAATAATAAAAAGAAATCGAGCCATGACCCAGAAAGCCTACAATCATGGCTGATTGACCCCAATTATCCAGCCTCAAAGAGCAACCTTCACCGCTCCAAAACTGCACCGGCTATGGCGACAATCAATGAAATTGATCATTGCTCGCATGCGAAGCCGCCGCAGTTTGGCACACCCTCAATTGTAAAGCAGGGTGTGATTCTTTTGATCATTTACTTGAGCTTCGGTGTGATTATATATTCTTTGAATATGGATTCTTTCACGGCCACTCGAACTCACCCCGTTGTAGATGCTTTATATTTCTGCATTGTGACTATGTGTACAATTGGTTATGGTGATATTACTCCTGATAGCACTGCGACGAAGCTGTTTTCCATCACTTTTGTGCTTGTGGGATTCGGTTTCGTCGATATTTTGCTAAGTGGGATGGTTAGTTATATGCTTGATTTGCAAGAGAATTATCTTTTAAAGACTATCAAGAGTGGTGGTGCTCATGATCCTCGCTCTTACATCATCGATGTGAAGAAGGGGAGGATGAGGATACGGATGAAGGTTGCGTTGGCATTAGGCGTTGTGGTTCTTTGCATTGGAGTGGGGGTTGCTGTTATGCATTTTGTGGAGAGGCTTGATTTGTTGGATTCATTCTATCTGTCTGTTATGTCTGTCACCACTGTTGGATATGGGGATAGGGCATTTAAGTCTTTGCCTGGGAGGCTTTTTGCGTCCATTTGGTTGCTCGTGTCGACTCTTGCTGTTGCTAGAGCCTTCCTCTACTTGGCTGAACTGAGGGTTGATAGGCGGCACAGGAGGATGGCTCAGTGGGTGCTCGGACAAGATATGACTGTCGCGCAGTTTCTTGCTGCAGATATTGATAACAATGGCTTTGTTACGTGAGTGCTTCTCTTTGCTTGTGTTAGTGCAGTTATATTATAGCTAGATGTTTATCTTTGTTGTATTATTGCTTATGATTGATGCCATGATGATTGTAGTTTGAGAGAGTTTTGTGGATAATGCTCTAGCTGGAGGTATCTTGAACCACTCTCAAATGCTTGGTAGCTTCATGTAGGTAGTTTGTGTGGAATATAGAATAGAACTCAAAATTATGTACTTAGAAATAGATAACAGGAATTTTTTGGGTAGAACTTTATTACTATTAGGGCATTTTAGAGTAAGACAGTTCCAAAAGAGACTAGTGATTATATCTGTTTTTTCTTTTTATATATATATGTATTGTATAAGTGTGTGAAGGTATGAAGACATAACCTCGCCACTAACTTGCAAGAGATAGTAATATCTTTGATCACATGGTTGTTCGCCCATACTAATCTAGGGAGCCCATATATCAGGTTCCTTTCTTTCTTTCGTGTTGTCTACATTTTGAATGATTTAATTCTGTGGAGGGTGTGTGTTAGAAATTGTATGTGATGATACCCCAATGAGAAAGAATGTTAGGCACTTGGTTTTCTTGTTGCCCCGACAGATTCAGAACGTAAATGTTTGTGCTCAAATTCATATGTCAGTGTACCCTTCTGCAGGCCAGCGTTTGAAACAGAGGGAAATATTGTTCTTTCAAAATCATAGGGCAGTCTATTTAAATAGTTTGAAGCTTTTTTCTGACAAGTGCTGCTCGAGTAGAGTGTTGAAGCGACGTCATGCCATTGTTTATTCCCGAAAACTTTCCAAGCTTGTAGCCATTGAAAGTTTGCTCAAGTATTTGTAGATGGTCATAAACAAATGGTGCATGACATATTCTTGTAGTCTCTTGTGGAGTTGTCCGTCTGCTTACCCTTAAATGTGCTTGCGCTCTTTATAACACGAAGATTTTATGATAATCGAATTTAGCAATATATCTATTTGAATGAGGCTTGTCTTTCACCTTCATAGAACTGAATAAATTCGGAAGGAAACTGAGCCTTCCTTTTCCTTTCTTCTTTTCTAATGTCTTTCTAATTTCACATGATTCTTGCAGTAAATCCGAATTTGTAGTATACAAGCTCAAGGAGATGGGCAAGGTAACAGAAAAAGACATTTTGCAGATATGCAAACAGTTTGAACGGCTCGATGCAGGAAACTGCGGGAAGATAACTCTCGCAGATCTTATGGAAAGTCACAATTGATACAAAACTACCCAAGATGAACTTCTCTCTCCCTCATTCTTTGATGAAATTGCAGCTTGCTACTAAGATGAGATGAGGGCACAGTTAGATGCTCGAATCATACAACAATGGCACCTTTGCTCATCGTAGTGATAGGCCGAGCCTCTGCTAGTTCTATAACAGGTAAAAGTTTCAGTACTATCTTCGTATATGTGAGGATATCGTGTAGGAGTGAGCTGTGTTCGTTTGTGGCTGTGGCTCATCTCAGCTCGACTCGATTTAGTTAAATCATACAAAATTTTGGGTTATGAATTAAGGTGTATATGATTCCTCCCTGTAATGCCCCCCTTTTTGGCTCTAGATCTTGCCATTTGATGGGAAGTGGAAAATGTAAATGCTAGTATATATCGGTTTTGAGTTAGTAATTGAAGCTGAGTGTAGCCTATTTATAATCAAGAGGATCCAGTCTTATAGTATTAATCTCAATATAACTTGCATGAGCCTTCTTGTATTCTACAGCAGCTAAGTTGGCTTTGTAGAACGTCGAACGTGTTCAATGTGTGTGTTTGCGTGAAATTGTTCTGTAGAAACTGGAAATGTTTGATTCAAAAGTTAAGGAATATAGGGTTTTGATCTATTAAATTTAGAAAAAGTTGTAATTTTGTTCTTGAAATATTAGGGTCAATGATCGAATTTTATTCTGATTTTTAGTGATTTTATCAATTTTATCTTATTCTTTGAAATTTATCAATTTTATTCAAAGCTTTAACAATGTATCAATTCTATCTTTTTTTTTAATCAATTTATCAATTCTATCTCAAAATTTTCAACTTGTATCAATTTTATCGTCAGAATTTCACTCAAATTGTTGAGTTGCGACACAACGTATCGGATAATAACCTATTATTTTGCTTTGATAAATAAGTTGAATATGAGGATATTGATATTTCACTTTAATTTTTATTTTTTTGAAATAATTATCTTAAAAAACGATTAATAAAATTGATATAAGTTGGAAAATTGGAGTTAAAATTGATACGTTACAATTTATACAACTGCTGAAAGTTGAAGCAAAATTGATAAGTTTTAAAAATTTAAATAAATATGATAAAATCACTAAAAATTAGTTTAAATACCATTATTAAGCCTAAACTTTATTTAAAAAAGATCAATAATTCGGTTGCCTTATTAAAGTAGTACTAGTGTACCGCCAAAACAGGTTCAATCTAAAGGTAATTGAAAAAAATATCCATCATTTTAAAAAATCTTGTTTACGTCCCAAAAAAAAAAAAAGTCTGGCGTGCAACTTAGTTGGTAAGACGCTTCTCCTCTAACCAATAGATCTGCGGGGAACCATTATTGATCATCTTTTTAAAAAAAAAAAAAAAAGTTTGTTGTGTACCGCCAGAGGCCCAGAGTTTTGACTTGGCATTTTAATGTGGTTTACAAAATGGGTAGACAATCAAAATGTAAAAGAAATTAATAAAATGAAAAAGGCCAATTCGGCTCTCTCCACCTCTCTTTCTCTCTCTCTCCTCTTTCTCTTTCTCTCTCCTCTTTCTCTTTCTCTCTTTTATATTGCCCTTTACGCTCATTTTTCTTTACTCACTTTTCCGGCAACGGAAAAATTGTCACTAGTGTCCTCTCGCAGCACCAAGCACAACGTGGTCATCACCCAATTTGCAACGTTTCCTAAAAATTTTGGGTCAAATTATCGTAATTTGCATTCTCCAAATCGTTAATTTTACTCTTCCACTGCTTCATCCTCACTCCAACACCTCAATCTTCACCAACGGTTCCACCTCCGCATGCAATCCTTGAGGAGTCCACTCCAATTCACGGACTTCCGCTCCGCCTGCCGCCGATACTATCTCAGCTTGCTGGAGTTGACAATCCCTCCTTCAAAAATAACATAAATGCATCCTCAAATTCGAAAAATTATCCAGAGCAAACCAGCGGAATAATCAGCGCTGGCATTGACTTTTTACGGGCTAGGTCCGCTAGGATCGGTGAGAAAAGCTTTGGTAACGCCGAGGATCGGATCCTTGGCGGTAGGCTCTACCTAGTGCCGCCACGCAGTGGACATGGATCGTGCAGGTCCGAGCAAGCCGGGTTGGCGAGACGACCCCATGACCCGGCCCGAATGAGGTGCGCCGTCGGAGATGGAGCAGAGAGCTAACGTGGGCGAGCGAGCTAAAATGGGAGATGCGAGATGAGCAACTGGGCGGAGTGCGAGAGAGAGAGAGAGAGTTAGGTAGATGAAATGAAATTTTATTTGTTTAAACGGCACGGCACATTTTTGGTGCCAGATTTTTTTTAAGACACAAATGAGAGGTTTCAGACATATTAAAATGATGGAACACAAATATTGAATAAATTTAAAATACACATATAAAGTCCATTTTAATAGTCTAGTTAAGATATGATAAGATAGTTAAACTATGATAGGATTTAAGATAAAATTAATTAGTAGCAACAATATAAGAATTTATTGTTATTGTTTGATAGGTGAGATAAAAATCAAGATAAAAATAAATATGTTGTTCGATTGCTTAGTTTATATTATAGATAAGATATAAAAAGATATTTTTATTTATGTTAAAAATATAATATATTTATTAATATCTTATTTTATGATTTATTAATTAACTTAGACCAATTAAGAAATGCTTAATTTTAGATTATTAATTAACTTAGACCATTTAAGAAATGCTTAATTAATTGAAATTAGTGTCTCCTCTCCTCTCCTCTCATCTCAGTCGAATCTCCTTTCCTGGCAATGGTAGCCTGTGTTTTTTTTTTTTTTTACCAAAATGAACCAAAATCATAAATCCAAAATCGACCAAGAACAGACTCATTTCGGAAAAAAATAGAAGCTTAAATTTTAAAACCCAATCATCACAGCCTCAATCCAACAAGAATAAGAACAAGAATGAAGAAACGACGGCCGTGGAATTCCGGTGGCCATGGACCTACGACGATCATGGAGTGACAATGTCGGATCTGGAGAAGGACACCACTACCACCATCAACCACCACTACCGCCACACTCCACCATTACCACCGCCCACCACGAAATCAAGAACATAAGACCAAAATCGAGCGTCGAACAGAAATTCAAGCAACCTAAACCGAACAAGGACAAAAGTTGGCAAAAAATTAGAGGCTCAGAATTGAATAAACACCATCACAACCTCAATCAAACAACAAAAAGAACACAGAAATGACGGGCATGGAGTGACAGCGTCGGATCTGGACTGACGATGGCCGTGGAGTGACGGCGGCAGATCTGGAAAGACGGCTGCCGTGGAGCAAAAATGACTCGGAGCACCACCGCACACCAACACTACAACCGTGCCACCAAAGAATCACGCAAGAGGGTAAAAGTGTGTGGATTGCACGCGGACCGAGGAACACAGATGGTGGTTCTATGGGCAACAAGGAAATTACGCTGACCAAGATAGTATATCTTAGAAAGAGGGTGAGATACATTAGATGGGCAAAATATAAGGAAATAGTGGATTGTACGCGGACCAAGATGGGCCCGGTTAATAAACTCGAACGTGCTCTTCCCTTCATCGATATGGATTTTTGACGAGCTATTTTTAGGCAAGATTAAGCACGAATTTACACCCCTGCAAAATGGCGCCCCTGCAAGATTCGCACGATCGACTTCGCACCAATCCAACATTCGCAACAAGATTCAATGTGATTCACTCCCAAAACTTGCCCTAAATTGTGCTTCCTTCGATTCCCCTAACTGATACCGAATCGCGAGCCTACATTAAGCTGCGAATCGTTCCAATGCCTAAATTAATCGGTTGAAATCGCAACCCCAGATTAATCGCAAGTTTTTCTTGTTTTCAAGAATCCTAATTGCAAGCTTCCGCAGTTCCTACTAGCAAGTTTCCCCAATTTCTAATTGCAAGTTTCCCCAATTCCTAATCGCGTGCCCAAATTCATTTCAAGTCTCTTAATAAAAAACAACGTCGTTTACAATTATTGGGTGCTATGTCGTTTTGATGTTCGGATAAGTTTGCCACATTGGAACTTCCAGCGAACACGTCAGCTTCATTGTGAGGAATATTTAGTTTTAGAGAAAAGAATCAGAAAAATATGATGTTCGTATATTTAAATTTAAAAAAAAAATTTAAAAAAAAATTAAAAAATACTAAAAATTCGTATATTTACAGACAAATAACTCAATAAACTATAATGTAACTTTAATTTCTATTAGACTTATTTGCTTTTTCTGATAATTTAATAAAAATCATGTAATAAATAATTTAAGAGGCACGCTTTAGTGATGAAAGTGCATCCATCGTAAATAAATTCAAATAGTGATGATTATCAGATCATGATTAAGGATTAATAAATCATAATTAAATTTAATTGGAGTGGTCAATGCATAAATTTTCTTAGTAACCTATTATTTAATAACAAATTTGTAAATGAATTAGAATTCGGATCCTGACTTTTTCATGAAAATGACAGCCTGGCAGGACACCAAAATGGGCCTTTACTGGATCATATGCTGCTTTGATTTTGACACAACCCGGCCCAACCTTAGGCTCTGTCCAAAATCATGAAATTGGTTATAACTTATCCGGTACAAGTAAATTTATTTAATTATCCATACCAAAAACTATATAAAAAAAAAGGAAGCTAAACAATTAAACCGACTCGACTATTTCCTCCGACAATTATTCATTTTTCAGTCATTTTTGGCGGTTGTTATAGTTGATTGTTGAACTTAAGAAACGTTGAAATGACTGTGCATGTCGGGCGCCATTCTTTGTGGGCAGTAACTAATAACGATTTTTTTTAATAACATACATACGATTTATATCATTAAAGCACTACATCACACGTTAACGAGACCACTACACTGCACGCATGCGGGATAATTACAATCATCACTACACCGCACAAAGGTGGGACAACAACTATACACGCAAGCGGAACAACTATACCACCATAAAGTGGGAAAATACACCGCACGTAGATGAGATTTAAACCCAAGACCTCTCGCTAAAGAGAGTCTTTGAGTGCCTTAGCATTTCCGCTCGAGTTAGACCTCATTGACACTAATAACGAAATTCTTGTGAGTAAACACCACTAACCCTAGATAAGAATTTGAAGAGGAGGAGAATTTAGTTATTTTTTGCATATTTTTATGGGAAAATATCAGATAACATCTCAGTAAATATTGTTTCTATTTTAATTATATACCCCTAGTAATATATTACATTGTGTTATGCATATAAAATTTAGTAGAGTATTATAAAAGGATGAAATTATGACTATTTCGATGACTTTGATTAGTGAACAAACACCACGAGTGACAAAAAGAAGAAGAAACTTGGAGAAGAGAAAATTACGGCACGACCCCGTCAACCCCTCTAATTTTTTAATTAATTGTTGCAAACCATTTGCCCGAATATTCTTAATTATATCCACAATAATTTGCCTAGACTATTGTCCCACAATTTGAATATAGGGTTTTTCTCAACCCAAGTAACTAGTCAGGGGTTGAGTCAAATGATGTTTGGTCAAGAATATTGGGAGTCGTGATGGAATCCGATTTCACATTTGAATAAGCTAAAGTGCTTAATTCAGCTATATATATGTGTGTGTATTATTTTTAATAACGTTAATTTTGACCAATTCAATACACTCCAAGTGGAGTAGATGCCTATTAATGATTAGGAATATTGACTCGTAAGGTCTTTTTTTGGTAAAAGAAAAAAGCCCACGAGTTACAATTTCGATTCTATATTTTTACTTTTGTTATTGTATTCAAGATTTTTATTTTTACTTTTACTTTTTCTAATGCAATATGTAACGTAATATAGTTAAGAAATACAAAAGTTAAAGATGATCAAGTATAATATATGAGATCTCATATGCAAAATGAGTGCACTTTGAGTAAGTAAGATATATATGTTGACCCTCTCTATAAAAGGTAATGTAGTGTTTGATTTCTCTATCCATTTTCTTAACAAAAAATTACAAAAAAAAATTCGCAAGGAAAAATTACAAATTTTAATTATTTTATTTTGTATCTTCATCTCATTATTAGATAAGATTAATATGAAACAAAAGGTATTTTAATCATTTTTATCACGATTAGTTCATACTTGAAAATAAGCCAATTAAGTATAGCTCAAATGGCTAAAAATGATTAGTTAGTACTTGAAAATAAAGCCAACTAAGCATAGCTCAAATGGCAAAGGTGAAGTAGCACAAGATTTTTTTTAGCGAAAGGTCTTGGTCCAATTCCACCTATGTGCGATTGTATATTTCCTACCTTGTATGACATTATAGTGGTTCTCACCTTCATGGTGGTATAGTAATATAACTGATATTACATATATACATAATGTTTTAAAAAATAATTACTACTTGAAAATAAAATCAAATATTCATAAATATTTTAGTAGAATAACATATATATACAAATTAAGGAGGATTTATAATGAAACTCCAAGATAAATCGTTATCGGCTTCCAAGTGGGGCCTTTGAATTGGTCATAAGCTGACTTTATAAATTTGTTCAACAAATCAATTAGTTTAATTTCAAAGCAGGAAGTCTAACATTATAATGAAATTTGGAAAGGTCCCTCCTTTTTTTTTCATTACATCATCTACTTTATGTTTGTTATTTCAATCTTATGTTTCATCTTTATATTTTTTTAAATAAATATATATCTAACATGTCTATATATGTCATAGGTTTTTTTGTATTTAATATTTATAACTTGATTTATTTAATATACATACATACATACATACATACATACATATATATATATATATATATATATATATATATATATATATATATATATATTATAAAAAAAA
>JAYDZE010013986.1:0-10210 GCA_034509125.1 Monilaria moniliformis
ATGAACTCCAGCTACAATGTCTCAACAAGCACATTGCGAGTCATGATGGAAGAATTTCATAGGGGAAATGAGATATGTGAGGTATTATAATTCGTTTTTTCCCCCATTTATATTTGGATGTTTGCTATTCGAGATTTGATTGTTTTCCTAATGCTAGTTTCTTTTCTTTACTCAGCAATTATTAACTACAAATGTAGGTCTGCAGATATGACTTATGTGTCATGGCTTTCAGGATTGTTGTTAAATTCTAATTAGATTACTCGGAATGCTGCATGGGTTCAATTTGATAAGAGCTGAATACAGATGTTTTTATGGGAAAGCATAAATCTGAAACCATATTCTTGCACATGTTAGTTCTCAGTATAGGTTCACCTCTTCGAAAGTGAAAAAAAGAGACACTTGTCTGTCATATAGTACTTTATTTGGAATCAGCTTTAGTTATGATAGCATACATTGTTATAGTAAGAGTTTGGAAAATTAACCATATCTAGTTTAATTCTAAGAATATGAGGAATAAGGAGGATAATTCTCTAATCCAGTGTTTTATCACTAAATCGTTCATTATAATTGGACGCCTTAGTTTTACTTCATGCTTCTGGTTGTATGCCTTGTGCATGGTGTTTAATTTCACAATATGTTGATTGCTATGTTTTCTGGATTACATTTTTAACTCAAGATATTTAATGGTGGTTTCCACCTAACAAAGTTTTGTATACACTCTTGGATATGGTACATGTTTTTGGAAATAAATTTAATTTTAGCTTTTGTTAAAATTGGCTCTCTAGATTCCTGTCTTGATGGAATATTAGGCAGATGGTTATGCTCTGCATCTGAACATTTCTCTCATCTCTGTGGCTTCTGCTTTGTGATTTCAGGATTTATTCTTCTGTTTTATAGGTCACTTAAAACTTTTCTAATTGTGTATGGCAGGATATAGAAGCAAACAAGCTTAGCTGGGAGACTCTCTTTGAGCCTTTTGCTTTCTTTGAAGCATACAAAAATTATCTGCAGATAGACATAGCAGCAGAGACTGATGATGACTTGATGAATTGGAAAGGTTGGGTTGAGTCCAGGAAACGTTTGCTTACCTTGAAGGTGCTGTTCTCTACCTTTTCATTCTCATAGTTGTTTGATGTTAAATCCATAATTTGATTAACTGGTGTTTTCCATCTGCTGACTAATTTTGCTGTCAATAATTCAGATTGAAAGGGACACAAATGGGGTACTTCAGTGCCATCCACACCCTGGTGAATTTTCAGATAAATCTAAGCCATTTCACCATAGTTATTTCATGGGGTTGCGAAGGAAGCAAGGTGCTAACCCTCAAGAAGCTCAGCAATTTGATATAAGGATGACAGTTGAGGATTTTAAGCGTGATGTATATGCATACTCGTTCTGGAGGCCAGCAATGTGGATCCATGTGTGCCATGTTAAACGGAAGGACCTACCTATCTTTGTCTTCCCCGGTGGAGTCCGGCCATCTCCCCCAACAAGAAGCTCAGAGAGTCGTACAATTCTGAAATCGCTTGCATCATACCCTGTTCAAACTGATGCTGCTGTCAGCAGGAAGAGGAGGAAACTAGACGAACCCAATAGAGGAACTAGCTTGACAGAGTCTTCAAGCACTGGTGCATGTACCAGTGATGCAACTTCATTTGATCCAAGAATTTTAAGGAAACAAACTGAACCCGATTTTAGTGCCCCCAAAAGTGAAGAGGGAGTTGCAGAGAACCTCTCTCTACATGCCCAGGGAATTCCAGGACTTGATCAAAGCGAACGTGCTGCTGAACCTTCAGCTTCTGCTGGTGCTTTCCCTGCTCCATTGGCAATGGAGAAACACGTCACCGAGCAGTCTTCTGCACAGATTCCTCTCACTCAACAAGATTCTTCTGAAGTATTCGATGGGCTCGAAGGTTTGTTGAAGAGCGAAACCCAGAACAATGCCGAGGCAGAAGGAGTTACACAACCAGAGTTGTTCCCAGACGAGCAAGCTGTAGAAGTAGCAGTAGCAGGGAATGGCACTGTCTCCATTATTCAACCCAAGGCTGACTTAGAGGAGCTAGAGGTCTTGCCTACTAACCTTTCTATGCTCTTATGCATGTCATGTTTCTTTCTTTCATCTTGTATCCTACAATGTCGAGCTATGGTTGCTTCTTTAACTCAAATATTCATGTTTGAAGATGCAATGTGTAGATTATTACTATGCATGGTTACAGATCTTTGGCTTTTGAGTTGCAATTGGCAAGAAATATTCTCGGTTCTTTCATCGAAGCACGTTTTCTTTGCCATCATGGATTATATTCCCAGAAAAATTGTATAACAATCAAGAATTATTGCCCTGATTTTTGCATCATCTACATTAATGTCATATATTCTTGATGCATTAGGAAGTGTAGGTTTCGGTTTTCTGACATTCTCATCTTGTATGTAGCCTCTGGAACTGCCTGTGTCAACTGCAATCGCGTCTGCATCAGCAAAAGTGCCAGCTCAGAAGCCGCTTATCAGGTATCCACCTATGGAACTCAGAATGTTTCTATTCCAATTCATGATGTTCTATTATGCAGCAACAGCTTGTACTAGTTTACTGGTTAGTAAAAGCCAATATCACTGGTTATCTTACAGGTTCAGTTTCACCTCTTTGCCTAAGGCAACCGGTAACAGTGCATGAGTCCATGCAATCATAAAACAACCTCTTGAGCGCGAGGAAGGGAGAATGGTACGACGGAGGTCTTGTTATATAATAAAACATCGAAAACTTCGTCCTTTTTTTCGAGCTTGGTGACGGCAGAATGATGGTGTAAATTATACAATTTCAACAATAAATCTGAAAATCGACTATTCCTTATTTTCTGTATAATTGATTGCTCATTTCGACAGAATTCAGGTTTGGGGAATATAATTTTTTAAGAGTTTCAAGTTATAATTTATTAAAAGTTCCATATTTTATAAGTTAAAGTGAAGAATAACCATAACAAATAATCAAAATGAAAAAACTGTAATCAAATTAGTTTTGAAATAGTTCCTGACCAGATATGGAAAATGATGAATCGACCAAACTGTACACATATTTAGACTTGTTAAAAAGTGATGGGTAGGTTATTGTCTCGAATTATTTAATTTGATTTAGAAACATACTACTATTATGTTAGATAGGCATAATTATGATCATTGTCGAGATTACCAGTTACCAATGTCGTTAATCATGATTAGCGTCTTATAGTTTATAGATTATCCTCAATCAATGATAAAGTAATAGTGATATGCAGTGTTGTTTAACTCGAAAAAATTGGTAAGAATTAGGTGCAGATTAATATATTTCATCAGATCAGTAATCATGAATACGTGCTTGCATCCCACTTTCGCAGCACTATATATGTTCCAGTTATATGATTCACTACTACTATTCTACCATGTTCCAATTATATATAAATCATACTTGGAAGAATATAATTAAGTTGAGCAAATGAAATTAAGTACTATTAAACTTAATTTCTTGTATTTAAACACGAGTTGATAGTCTTGAAATTTATTGCGAGAACGAGTTTGATACCAATTAAAACTATCGTGGATCAAATTATCAAAATATCTCAACCACAATCAAGCTCGTCTAGAGCATTCCAAGCACTATTTTTCTAAGCTAAGTCCAAACTTGACATTGATTAATTTGAAGCCAATTTAGCGTTTTTGTCTATAATAATGTACAAAATCACCTAAAGTACCATATCGCAGTATCGGATATACGTAAGGTGCGGGCGCGATTCGCGTGGGCTACACCATCTGGCAAATCTCTTAAAAAGAAAAAACGGATACACATATTGTGTGCGTTCACCTTACGAAAAAAAGACCAAAACCGTAGGTTCCGGGGTTTTTTTTTTCCAGCCGGTTTTGTAGCTATTTTCAGACCCTAGTCTTGTACCTATCACCTTAGCCTTCCCACACTATAAAGCCGCCGGTTTAACTGTGAAACTGCCGGTTCCGGTTCCAAAACCGCCGGTTCTGGTTCCTTTGCAAATGAACTGTAACCGAACCGCCTCATAATTTTTCCGATTTCGGTTTAACCATGGGGAGCCGGTTCTGGTTCGAACCAGCGGTTCCGGTTTAACCGGGCATCCCTAGTTGAAACTGTCATCTCGTGTCGCCAATTTCAAGCATCCGAAATTACAATTTGTACCGCCATAAATTCTTAACTTCATTATGCCAACTATGCACTCAATTACTCAATAGATCGTACATCCGTCACTCAAATTGACGACACAAGAGGACCATTCGCACAATAAAGTTTAAACGTTTAGAATGAATTTTGAATTTTAACATATTATGAATATTTAAACCACAACTTTAAACTCACGCAAAAAAAGTAAAAATCTTTGCAACAAACGTTGAAATTGAGTCTTTGTTGCTACTTTTGAATTACTCGGTTTAAATTTCAAATAACCTCAGAGATTGAATATTAAACTGCCAAAAACCCTACTTGTAAACTAAAAATTGATATTATCATAAAAAGTTAAAATGAAGTGAAGTTTTTGATAATTCCAACATACAGTGCTTTTATAGTATATTATATTATTAAATGCATTAACTAACTCCACCAAGAAGATGAACATGACATATATAATACTAAATATAGATCAGAAAAATATCTAACGGTGCGTCATATATATTGTTTAATCGAAGGCAGTGAATCAGATATTTTCCACCTAAAAGGCCATTAAATAACAATTCCCGAGAGATTATTTAATATTGGTGTTGGTATAGTCGTTTTTTGTGTCTGTTATTAAATTGCAGAATTTAATTAATTTGCTTAACATAATTAATTTAAGTGACAGTCACACGTCACAATAAACCACATATTTCTAAATTTCGTAGGTCGGTGGTCTACAACGCTTTCTGAGATTCTATATATAGGTGTGGTGTGGTGCATCTTTATTAGAGTTACGAATGGCTACATTTATGTTATACGTGTAATATTGTTCAAAATAATACAAATATATGGGTGTCACACAATGATTTAAATATCTAGTCAATTGATCTAACCATAGTTAGTCAAAACTTTTTAGTAGAACCATAATTAATTAATTGAGGGACCTACATTGATTTGGAGAAATTTTTCGTTCAATTAAATGCTATTCTATCAGATGCATCCTATAATTTATAGTGTGCAATGAGCATTATTTTTATTGATACAAGTTGACATGTATGCATGTAGAGCTAAAAATATGAAATAAAACCTAATTGATATGAGTTCTATATTTATTTGAATCTTCACTATAAAAAGAATTATTATCAGATTTGTAGATGAAAAAAAAGTCAGTTGTTAAATATAGACAGATAATAAATGATATTGATAATATTATTTTACTGATGACCCTATGATAGAATACCAATTGAACTTGACATGATAAACAATCATGTTGAGTTTTAAATTTTATTTTTATTTGATGCAATTTCATAAGAGTAACTACTATTTATTAGTATCTAAAAAACTAATAACCGCTATTTATTCATATTTTTAAAATGGTGACTACTATCTCTTTTCATTAAGTAAAAATTCCTAAATTATTTATTTACGAATTATTATAAATAACATACTAATAGTGCTTTATGTTATACATGACCGAAATAAAAAATGAAATTTTTGTAAGAGGCAAGCAATATCAATTATCACATATCACCAAGTGCAAATCTCCAACTCTTTCGGCACTTTTGTCTTCTCCCTCTTCATTCGAAAGACGACAATTTACAAAAAGTGCTCTCTCTCTCTCTCTCTCTCTCACTTTTAGTCTTCGACACATCCCTCAAAGAAGCAGCATACATAGACAACGGCCTTCGATTGCCTGGCCTTCCCTCCCTCCCCCACGTATATCTGCCCACACCAATCTCACTGCCCACACACACCCACACACACCCACACACAATATATATATATATAGATACACGCTGAAAACACATAACCACATTCTCGCACAACCAAAATCAAATTCAGTTCACCAAATTAATCAATCAATGGGTCTACAGAACCAGCTCTCCGACGTCTCGTCGGAATCAATCATCATAATCATGGCGATGGTCGTCGGAAAAAGCGTGAGCTACCTCCACTCCCTAATCCTCACCGTCCTGCACAACCTCGGCCTCCTCTCGCCGCCGCCGCCGCCCTTCGACGCCGACCGCGACTTCGTCTCCGCCCTCAACGACGTCGTCGGCTCCGGCCTGGCCAGCCTCATCGTCCTCTGCGACCAGCTCAGCATAAACCGGGGCTGCTCCTACCCGAACCGGCCCGAGGATCCGGACGCGGACTGCGTGGTGTGCCTGAACCGGCTGGCTCGCGGGGACCACGTGCGCAAGCTCGCGTGCCGCCACGTGTTCCATAAGGACTGCTTCGACGGCTGGCTCGAACACCTCAACTTCAACTGCCCCCTCTGCCGCGCCCCAGTGGTCTCCGACGACCACGTCGAGTGCGCGCGGCGGCGCGTGGCCAGCTATCTGCTGGATTGGTTCCCACCTCACGGCGCGTGAATCGAATTTCCCCTTTTTTTGCCCTCATGTTTTGAGCTCTGTATTCTTCTCTGTTTGCGAACGTATAAGGTGGGGGTAATTTTGACTTTTTACCTCTTTTAGTTGCATTTCTTTCTTCTTTTTTGCCATTACAGTTGGAACTGGGATGGTTTTGCCACTGTTCTTTTTTTTTTTTTTTTTTTCGGACTTTGAAATATGTTCACTTTTATTTATTTATTACTACGAATAACTGTTGTTAGTTTGATGATGTGGAACTGTGGAACACTTGTTAACTGCCAATTCACGTTCTAAAATAGTAACTGTATCATTTGGTTGTCTGAATTAATTTAAAGTAATACATGATAGCAATATTTAAGAAATTACATAACTTGAATGTGTTATGGTATTTTATTGTGTGCTTTTTATTGTTAAACTTTTTTTAGGGAAGTCCTACTAGGTATATATGTTAGATCATTATGCATTTTGTTTTTTACTATTTTTAGGTGCAATTACTTATAAATCAAGTTTAGAATAAAAATTATTAAAATCGATTTTCTTCCATTTAAAAAAAAAAAGAAAGAACATCGCGTAATGGCGGCGTGCGGCGCGACCCATCTCAGCGGCCAACGCTTCTTCAGTGGGATGAACCGCACGCCATGGGCCATGGCCTCTGGCCGAGAGAAATCCGCCGTTGTTGTGGATTCTATGCACTGGATTCCAATTCGATTATTGGTGATTGACAAATATTGGTGGGGACGTATTTCAGGTGCATTGAACTGTTCAAGGCTGCATATGAAAATTTTGTCCAATTTTGTGGGACCTCCTTGCCTTGATGTATACAACTTTAGCAACACTGAATTCCCAAATTAATAATTTTTTATTTATTCATCATTCAAACATCATATCGTTATTTGATATAAATTAAGCCCATGCTACTCTTTTGGACGTACAAGTAGTCTCTTCCGGATGCGTAACAGCAGAGGAATTATAGACTAGATAAGTGAAACTATTGAAATGTTAAAAAAAATTCTCTCTTTCTGAACGCCTAGTTGACTTGAATAATGACGAAACACTCAAAATTGGAATAGACGAATAGAAAAGGAGATGCAAGTTGCAACAAGAAAGCCAATAGAAAGTTGGTGTTTTTGGTGATTGCGATATGCGCTATTGGTGGACCACTTTGTAAGGTATGTGTGTGGTGAATTATTTGACCCTTTTTGCTAGGGCATCAATCAAGGCTTCGTAGTTTCAACTTGTGGCAAATCTTATTTTTTAAATTTAAAATAAATTAGAAAATTAGTAAAATTATATTTTAAATATAAAGTATTGACTAAGAAATCATCAGGTGTCAAACTGTTATGTTCAATATAAATTTGAGTTATATATAATATTTGCACGAGTCTTACATAAATACATTGACATATTAACTTATCAATGGACTTGCATCTCACACACCACTTCTCAAGGAGTTACTGGTTAGCTCCCAAATCAATAAGCTAGAATTAAGATGAATAGGTTATTAATGAGAACAATTGGTTATTTGGTTGTAAATTACTGAACTTTTAACAAATTTTCATTTTGTATACCAACTATAAAATTTGTTGAACTTTCAATTTCATGGATTTACTAATGAGACTGGATCCCATCTAAATCAGAAACTGTCATATTGCTACGTGACATAATTTTGTAGCGTGGCACACACATAACATTAAATGTATGACTAATAGTCTGTAAATTACTAACTTTGATCAAGTTCTGATTTTGTACATCAACTTAAAAAATATGTCTGAATTATTTGTGTAAGGTATGAGGGTGGTGAATTATTTGGCCGTCTTTGCTCGGGCATCAATCAAGGCTTCATAGATTCAACTTATGGCAAATCATTTTTCTAAATTTAAAATGAATTAAAAATCAATAAAATTATATTTAAAATATAAAGTATTATCTGACAAATTATCAGGTGTCAGTCTGTTATGTTCTATCTAAATTTGAGTTAGATATAATATTTGCACGAGTCTTGCATATATCTATCGACTGATTGACTTGTCAATAAACTTGCATCTGACGCACCATATATCGAGGAGTGCTAAGAAGAGATTGCTTGCTAGCTCTCAATCAGTAAAGCCAAAATTAAGATAAATAGGTTATCAACGGGAGCAATTGGTTATTTGCATGTACATTATCGAATTTTTAGCAAATTTTGGTTTTGTATACCAACTATAATATTTGTGTGCTAATGATTGAACTTTCAATTTCATTTGATTTTGCTAACAAAACTAGATTCCAACCAAATTAGAAAATGACATAACGCTAAAGTGACATAGTTGTGGTAGCGTGACACTCACATGACATTAAAAGTATACTAATAGCCTGTATCAAGTTGTGATTTGTACATCAACTTAAAAATCTGTCTAATTTTGCACATCAATTTAAAAATGTGTGATTTTGCACACCAACTTAAAATTCGCAATATTAGGTTTATGGTTTACAATTTAGGATAGAGTAGAGAAATAGAAACAAAGAATGATCCTTTTCTCTAGCCACCATCTGCTCTAGATTTAGATGCAACGCCAAAGTTTTCTATTATTTTCCCATTCTTCAATTGAACTGAATTTAGCTTTATCATCTTCGCGTTTTAGCATGAGCCAATGAAGAAGTGTTCGAGTTCTATAAAATGAGATTTTGTGGTTTTGTGAGATTTTTTGTTTGTTTAATGGCGAAGTAGAGAATCTAAAATTTGAGAAATATATTCTTCAACAGAGGTCTGTTGATTCAGTTGCCGTAAGGCCATCCTTAACCCAGCCCCAAAAAATCCAGCCACAACTCAATTTTCAGCTGCTACGTCAGTATTTTATTTTTCAGCCACAACACCATTATCTCAGCCCCAAAATTTCAGCCCCAAATCAGCCACAACTTTATTTTTATCATTTTATCATTTTTTTTATTATGACTTACTTGACTTTGAGCATACCCATTGTAGACGGGTATTAAGATATAATGAGATATAAATACGTTTGTATATATAAATAAAAGGCTTTATGATAGAATTCAAGATATGTAATATATTCGGATTGTACAGGCAAATAAAACAAATTATTTCAATCAATTTAGACTAAAATAAATGTATCATCCATGTAATGCATAGTAACAAATAACAATTATAGTTAATAAGATATATATAATTAGATTCAAACAAAATAAAAATATCTAAATATGATTGAGCCTCATTAACCGAATAATGACTGAGCCTATTAACCTGATAATTATGCTTTGATTTATTTGGTTTTCTTGGCCTACTGTGCACTTATGGTTGTGAATTTGAGCCTCTAATATTGTGACTAGCGTATGCATAAAATGGTTGTGAATTTGAAGTTAAAGATGCATAATCTTTTATTCAAAATACCAACCAAAACAAGTTAATAACTTTAAAATATAAAAAAAAGGCCGGCAATTTTACACTCTATTCTTCAAATTAAGTTTGGTACGTACCTTTAACAGTTTTATACTATACGCAAGTTAAAGATTTGAAGGTTTACTTGACTTTGAGCATACCCATTGTTCAAATACTTTTACACTCTATTCTTCAAATACTTTTACACTCTATTCTTCAAATACGACTCGAGTCGAGTCCATAGGGAAGAAGTAATTGACTTGTTCACAAAGAACAAGTGAGAAGTGAGAAGTTAAGTCAATTGGTAAAGTTTTTGCATCCCACATC
>JAYDZE010013997.1:0-28387 GCA_034509125.1 Monilaria moniliformis
AACAAAAAGAATTTTCAACCAAAGGATTCACAAAAGCAATAGAAAACTAAGGTAACCTCTGATTTCATAGCTGCTTCCAGATCAGCAAACCATTTGTAGAACTGCAAGATAGAAAATGAAACCAAAATTTAAAGTAATTCATATATAATCTTGAATGAGGAACAAATGGTACAAATGTACAATCCATCCTTAAATGTTCAGAATAATCTAATTATAAAATTAAATTCCAAGATAAGTCCCCCAATTCTGTAGGTCCCGTTGGAAAAACTAGAGAACATATGGGAACCATCCTACAAAAAATTCTCATCTTCTTTTCCATTAAACTTGTGATACCTCTAAATACACAAAATGTCAGAGACAAAAAAAATAGTATTAAGTCTAAAACAGTCTTTGGAAAACTATTGACCTTACAGGATATACAAAATAATGTAATCATCAATGTTCATTAGTGATCTCACTGATTAATGAATAAATCTACATCTGTATATCTGCAAATGCTGTGTTTTAGCATTTAGGTCACGAAGATTTGAATAGTGGCCCAGGTACAACTGTCTCCTAAAGCTCACCTGATTAAATACTTGTTTACACTCTTATATTTTCATAATGTTACATTCAAAAGGTTGTTAAGTAAACCTTAAACTATGAACACATTGAACAGAAATATAACGTTTTAAAAACTGCATGTCAGACACCGACCGGTCAAATTTCCTAAGTTGAAGTCTATTATCACCAAAGCACAAAAGAGCAGCATGTAATATTGCAGGCTAAGGAAGTAATGTTAACCTAGTCAGTAAATAATAGATATATGGTGAAAAATGTATATAACAGCAAGATAGGGGGAGTGCAAAAAGGAACCACACATGTCCCAAATTACATATTACTGGATCACACATCGTGTCTATCATGCAATTAGATGGAACTCTATAATTTTAGCTAAAACAGCAAGGACAATGCGAGCCACCTCATTCGTATTGACTAAAACTGCATCAATGACACTTGAATCTTCTGCAGTGATGTGCTTTGTCGAAATAGGTAGACCATTTTCCAGTCCAGCTGATTTATCTTGTGCCTTGTGATCCCCAATAAAACAATAAATAGACAATATCGTTCATTCAAAATTTAAAAGGGATATTTAGACAAATACAATCTATTGACAAAAGACCTACCAAATTTGGAGGAAATGGTCGTTCAGCAATAGCATGGGACAGTGCAACAATTGCTGCCTGTTGTTGCTCTGTCAGTGGAGCATTCTAATGCATTAAGAAAGTACAGCAGAGTTAGCAACAATTGAGAAACTTCGTAGTCATCAGAAATCATATTCTCAAGAGACCACATAAGACCAACATATACATGTGTATTAATTCATAAGAAAAGTTACCTGAAACAGATCCTTACATTGTCAAAAGATAAAGTATAACTCTACTAACATACTGAAATACATAGTACTAAGCATCAGAAATCGAATATTGAACAGAGGAAAAAACCAGCAACCTGTTCCCAGGTGGAGGCGAAGTTGTAGCCTTTGGAGATTGCACCGGATTTAGCGAGACCAGCCTTCCCCGCACCCAGCGGCGAGGCTGCAGCCATTTTCACTGTTCGACCGGAAATCTCGTACCTGATCACCAACTACAGGACCATGAAATGCGTATTTCGAATAAACCTGGAATGAGATTCGCCAGGATTTCTCAATCCGGTACAGAATTGATCCAAATAGGATCAAATTACTAGGGTTTAGAGATGTTGGGGAAGAACAACGAACAACCAAGTAAAGCGTGGACGACTGAATGATTAATACGTCTGCAAACCGAAATGACAGTAGACGACGGTGGCGGCTCGTAGGCAGGTGGCGAAAGCGGTGGTGGCGCGTGGTAGATCGGCGGTGGGTGAAGCTCAGGGAATCAGATGGAAGAAGCTAACCGAAAAGGTGAAACAGACAGTAAACTAAACATTTTAAAAAAATCAGCTGTATTTATGTACCCCAAAATAATGTTCTTAAGTTTTTCACTATCTGCATTTTTATTTTTATTTTTATTTTAAATGAAGCAAATTAATATATAGTCTATTTGCAAATAATTGTTATTTACCATAATACCCTTTTAGTCGTGTAATAGTTCAAATTGGTTTGTTACACAATAATTTGAGATTTAATATTGTAGCAATATTATTAACACTTTTATAAGTTGAACATTTATATTGTTAGTATAAGGCTGTGTTTGGTAGTAGTGATAAGGTCCAAATAAGATTAATTATCTGGGTCCAACAGTATTTATCAGATGAGTTAAAATTTAAGTTTGGCCCGCTAGGCCGAGATTATTTATGGCGGCCCGATCCAAAAGAGAACAAAACGGTGCCGTTTTTTACTTACTTGGGCTGATAAACAAACGCACCAAAAGGATACTATTGTTTACTGTTGCACACTGTTATCTCTCTACTACCCTCTCTCTCTCAAAATCTGCATATGTTTATATTGGTGGATAATTTGTTCATTTCTTCTAGCAAAAAGTATGGAATTATGCATTCACTCTCTCAAAAGTAAGTTCCTACATCAATACTTTAGAGTTGTTAATACTCAAATACATGAATTTTATGTATATATTGATTTTACACACGATTATGAAAATTGTGAATAAATAAACGAATTTAATCATTATTATAGTCTTTTCATAAATTAAATGTTAGTCAAAATTGAACCTGATTTGATGATTAATGTGGCACAATTCCATCAAAACGACGTCGTTTTACTTACCTACACGATACCTACATACACATGCGTTTCGACGAACTAAATTTTGATGGCTTATTGGCCTCTTGAACCATATCATGTCTAGCCTAATTAATATTTTAGGCCCAATAACTATTTTTGTGTTATATATTTGTGCTAGAAAATATATATCCACATCGGGACACATCACTATTCAGGTACTTGAAAATTGCGTCGGTGTTAGATTTGTGAAAAGATAATAGGTTAGAACATATTAATAGATTTTTTAAATAATGTAAATTAAAATATTCCATATTAATAATATTCCATAATATTTATTTAGAAATTGGAATAAGGTACTCCAAAAAAAAATGGAATAAGCATAGATCTTCTGTAATGTAAATTTTAAATACCTACTGATTTTAAAATTAAGATAAGCATAGATCTTCTGTTCTCTACAAGCTTATGGTTCCAACCAGGGAAAAGAAAAATGTACATAATTTATACATATATAATATTTTTAAATTTTAAATTGAATTGAATTGGTTTTTTTTTAATTGATTTTATTACTATTATATTATTTTTTTATTAAACTGTCCCTATTATATTTTCAAAGATATGATTGTAAAATTAATTTGATATATCTTTCAAACAAAATCACTGAATTGATTTGAAGATAAATATGTAGATATCTAATGGAAAAGTTAATTTTTTCTTGAATCTGCATATATCTAATTTGGAAAAATTAATTTTTTCTTAAATTATTGCAGAATGATAAATATGTAATATAAATTTATTTTAAATTAATTAATATTTATAAATTGATTTAAATGTAAATTTTATTTCAATGGAGTTAATAAGTCTATCACTAGATGATGATAGCTTAAGGAAGCTAAGCCTCTAATTCAACTTGGACTAATGTGCACTAAGCAATATATTATTATAAAAGCAACTTTCAACATGATTTTCGCTGTGTATTCCGATCACAACTGATATAATTAATTGTAGCTAATTATTATTGACTTATTTTAGAATACACGAGATCCAATATTTCATATCATTTTATTTTTGTTGTTTTAAAAAGTCTTTCGCTGTTGTTCATAGGGGTGAGTATTCAGATTTCGAATCAGATTTTTGTCTAATCTGAACATATTTGAAAATTCGTATTTTAAGAGATATAACTTCAAACCAATTCGAAATATTCGAAAATCCGAATCTGAAAATCCGAATTATTTATAACTAAATCCAAACCGAGCAGAAATATCTGAAATATCTGAAAAATTCTAAAAAAAAATGAAAATTCAAAAATCTGAAATAAAATTTCTTTATTATTTTATATAGGTTAGAAATATTTAAATAAAATAATATTTGAATAAAATATTTTATTTAAATATAAATTTATATATATTATATATAATTTGGATTTTTTCAATTTAAAAAAATCAATTCGAACCGAACCAAAAATCCAAAATTTGAAGTAAAAGAAATCCAATCCGAAAATCCAAAAATCCGAAAAATCTGAACCGAATTTAATATTTCAGTTTGATTTGGTTCAGTTATTTAGATTATTGATATTTTGCTCATCCATAACTGTGGGGTATATGTTCTTTATAAATATCAAATATATATGTGGTTTTTGTTATGTTTCATGGCCTTCTTTCTTTCAAGGGAAACACCACGGAAAACCTCTATTTTAAATCACATTCCATAATTTATTTCGAAATCAATTATGTAAATCACAATACATTTATATAATTGTAAATATTATGAGTTAGCATGTATTAATATATAAATAAATAACCAAAAATAGGATACAAAAATTAAACACCAAAATTGAGATAGGATCTCATGTGAAATTGACGTTACAATTTAATTTTCTTCAACCACAAAAGGAAATTACCCATCCTTTCAATCAAAAAAAAAAACTCACTAAAAAGCAACGACAATAGAAAATCTCAAAGTATGATTCACTTCTAAAGAAGCAAAAGAGCCAAACATGTTCCGATTTGACGCAGCAGCTACAAGAGCCATAGTCTCACAACCTTTTTCTATGATTTTAATATTATTTTTTTACAATTATATTTTATTTATATAATTATAAAACTATCCTAATATCTTTAGCATAGTGTGTGTATTGTGTGTTTGTGTATGTTGTGTGTATGTTCGAGATGTACTCAATTTTGTGTTCGAGAGGTGCTCAATTTTATACTTATTTGAATTTCCAAATCTTGACTTTAGCTATAGAATTCAAATTGTGAAATTGGATGGATTTGGAATTTAAATTCAATTCCAAATCCAAATATTTTCATAGTACCAAACAATGAATTTGGAATTGAAAACTCCAATTTCAAATCCAAACCTCCAATTCCGTGATACCAAACAGACCCTAATTGAAAATCTAAATCGAGTTCCAAACGGACACAGCAGCGGCGAAGAAAAACTAGAGTTAAGCCATCAAATACATAGTAAAAAATCCGACGGGCTAACTCATCATGCCAACGTTGAATAAATTTAATCACAAAAGAATCGTTGAAATTAATCATGGAATGACTGCAATTTTTAAAAAATCTTATATTATGGTGTTAAATTCGATTATTAATCTATTATTTTAAAATCTTTGCAATTGTCACCAATAAGGGTATTTATAAGAAAAATGTGAAGGTCGTGAGAAACTTATTATCCCATAAATTTATAATTTTTTACTCGAACTTGACAATTCGAAATGTATATATTATCTAATTATTGCACACAAAAGTACTTGTTTTTCATTTTTATTTGTTAATAAGAGTAATTGCGAATTCAAAGTAGGTGTCAGTGTCACCATAAATGTACAATAATACAACAAGCAAATTAATATATTTTATTTCTCAAAATAACCTGTAAGCCAAAAACATACAACATGGTGACATGGGGTGGGGATTAAGAATCGGGATTAGAAAGGAGGTACCAATTCGATATACGACTCAAGCACATCAATTGATAACTTCATCAATAGAAATATACAGATCACTCGAATAGTCGAATAAGATAATTTTACAATAAGGGAAATGATAAATCAGAGTTTAGAAGGAATACACATTATCTATTTCTTAACTCATTTTCTTACACAGCGGAAAAACATAGAATATGGTGACATATGAGTAGACATGCACCTTTGAGAGTCTTGTCTATAAAATGAACATTCTCAGACTTATTCAGCACACTCGCCTTTTCATTCACGTCTCAACCTGCACATTTATAAATATATACAGGGCTGAGTACGATAGTACTCAGTGAACACATGTCAAAATATATATATACATACATTTGAAAATATATGTAGGGCTGAGTACGATAACTAATAATAAATATTAATTATAGTTCATTATATAATAATAATTTTTGAAATAAATTAAAATAATAAAATCAATAACAAGACAAAATTCGAACTTTTAATTTTTTATTTTAGGATCCGAAAATATTGACCTTAGTTCCCACCGACACAGACACGCATTAGCTACATTCAAAGGCCGGCATCGAACGGGACGCCGGCAGACGGCAGCCAAGAAGTCCCGCCGATGAAGTTAGCCACCGTAAATTTGGTCGCCTCCGGCGTCCCAATAACATGAAATCCCGGCCAGCTCACCCTGCCGGCGGTGGCGGCCCCGGGCCCCATATTCCCAAACTCAGCAAAATACAGCGTCTTGTAGGTGGAGCCACTCGACCCTTCCCACTCCACCCACCCCCGCGGCGAGACCTCGCCGGCGATGTTGGTCTGCATCACGACGGCCCTCGAATATGCCTTCCACGGCCGCCCCAAATACAGAGCGAAGGAGCTCTTGGCGGCGGAGAAGTCGGAACCCACCGTGATCCTACAATTTTGCACGGAGAAGCCCGTGTTCTGGCCAGGGTCGGTGCGGCCGTTGGCGAGGATGGCGTTGAAGGAGGCGCCGCTGCGGGGGCGGCGGAAGACGAGGCTGCAGCTCTGGAAGAGGGCGGCGGCGTTGCCGAAGATGTAGTCGATGGTGCCGCTGATGTCGCACTCGCGGTAGAACTGGCGGAGGGAGTGGGCGTAGAGGGTGTCTTGGTAGCTAGAGATGCTGCAGCGGTAGATGACGGAGCGGTCGGAGGCTACGTTGAGGGCGATGGCCTGGTGGCCCTCCGGTCCCGCCGTGTTCTCGAAGCCGATGTCCCGAGCTATGAATCCATCGCCGTGTACGGCTGTTGAATGGAAAATATGGTGTTGGTTGGTACTCCTTACAAAATGATTCACAATTAACTAATTTTGATTCAATTTTTTTATTTATTTTATTTTTTTTATTATCTTTTAACTTTGTTCCAAAATACATGAATTTTGTTTTCTTATAGAAAAAATTTAATAATTTTCAAATCGATAAAGACCAAAATTTAAAAAAATTGTGTATTCTGAGCCAATCAATACTTGATATCTTTTTCTGAAAATAACCAGTCGGCCTATGTACGATATGTACCATAGTCAATTTATAATTTTGGTCTTTATCGATTAACAAAAACAAAAGAGGAGAGAGAGAGAGAGAGAGAGAGTACTAAAAGTAGCAGAGCCCTTGAGCGAAGTCCCCTTCCCAACACTACTCCCAGCAGTGATGATCGTAGCATATTTCCCATCACCAATCAACGTAATGCCATCTTTATTAGCACTAACTTTCTCATTATAAGTCCCCGCCTTCACGTATATCACATACCGCCCCCCCGCGGCGGCGTTGATCGCCTCACCCACACTCTTGAAATTCCCGCTCCCGTCCTTCGCCACCACCGCGTTTGCCTTCACCGCCGGCGCACTACTCTGCAGCAGCTTCCTGTCGGCGGCCGACACCCACGCCGGAAAATCACCCCCTTGGAGAAGCCTCCGCCCCGTCGGCGGCGCCGGGATGCGGTTGGCTAGGGCGAGGGAGTTGCTGCCGAGTTTGGAGAGATGGTCGATTTTCTTGGAAATCTCGGCCATGTACGAGTTTGCCGTGACGTGTTCTTGGATTGTGTCTCTGCAGGTTTCTTGGAAGGTGAGGGCGGCGCTGAGCCATGTTTGGATGTCGGATTTGTGGTTTTTGGGAGATTTTTGGATTACTTCCATTGCTTGGTTCAGGCGTTTGAGAGACATCTCCATGAGGTCGTGGCAGTAATCTGTACATTTTTTACATGACAAGTGAAAAAAAATCAACAGTGAAACTGAATAAGATGCAGACATTATACTCATGTTATGTATTTAATGCAAGAGTACTAGTGTAATATGATATATCATAATTATCTATAATTATATCTTTTTCAAGATAATTACGTAATATTTTCTTCGTCTACGAAGAGTGTGGTGTTGAAGGGAGAGTATGAATTTTAAGAAAAATATTATGAGATATATTTTAAGTTGAGATGGGTCGCACAAAGAATACTAGGGGTTGAATAAGTTGGTTAGTGGACAGACGAAAAGAACAATAAGATACACTAGTCCCTTCGTGGATGGAGGAGTATTATATAGAGTTTAATTGCATGAAATACATAAATTATGGTCTAAATTTCGATTTTTAACCAACTCAAAAGATTTGGTTGAAAGATAATGTTTTTATATGTTCTGAAATTTGATTTGAGCCTAAAGTTAGCTGGCCAATAATTCAATTTTCGGGATTTCAATGGAAATTCAAAGGCACCGTTGGAAGGCTCTCAACGATATCAAAAAAACGTGGTACATGAATTTAAATTTTGGTAGAAAAAAGAAGAAAAAATTATAGGTTTACGATAACAACTTTCGACCACTTTTGTTAACCAAAATCAAATATTATGGGTATCACTAGAAAGCTACCATCAAAAGTTTCCAACGGCACCCTCTAAATTCAAAATTTTGAATTATTGGTTATCGAAACTTGGACTCATGCAAACTCCAAAACTTATGAACATCGATCAGAGATGACGAATTTACCCATGGTAGTTTGGATGTGTTGGGATTCGGGCGAGATGGAGTTAGAGACAAATGATTCGATATCAGACATCTTGATCTGTGAGATGGTCTCATTAACAAGGACAGACAAAAAATCGACATTTCGATCCCTTGACCCGAATTGTGTCAAAGTTTGGCCACACAATGTTGGATATCTTGTATAACCACATTGACCCCTCACAGCCTCTTCATAATCAAGATTTCCTGCCCATGACACTTCACACAAACATGTTATTGCTAAAAATAATAGAAGTACTATATATTTTGATAGTTCCATTAGTCTCAAAGTGAAAGCTTGGAACAAGTGGATTTTTTTTTTTCCTTTGAAAAAATAAATATGAAGTATGAAATTTTCCTAAGTACTATTTTGGTGATTGTGTGAATGAATGGTGAGTAAATTGCTAGGGTTTTATAGGGTGAAAGAGGAGTGCATGCATGTCGATCTCGCAAGTTAGTTTAGGAGTCAATTTGTATTGAGCTTGACATGTATGTCTAATCACTATGGCCTAAAGCTATATGGATTGACTTTGTTATCTCATTGATATATAATGATCAATTTTTTGATGTATGAAAAGTAAAAAGAAGAGTGATTTGCTTATTACAACATGATTCGTGTGCAAGTACGCAGCTATTACCCCACTACAATTATGTGATTAGAAAGACATATATTAATGGTCAAGACATAACAACCAAAGTCATGAAATTCAAGAATCCATATGCATTTGTAGCATAGATATACCTATAAAGCGTGCAAAAGTATAAATTTTGCGACAGCCAAACTCTAATTAAACAAAAGGAGAAGAGAAGAAAATCAAAGTAATTCGACCTCGATCTATTGTCAACGATTTCACATATATAGAGGGAAACAAATAGCATAAAAAAAACCCTTGATAGAACAAACCACGGACTAGGGGCCGAGCCTCATTAAAACATTCTCGGTGAAAACTCAGTGGGAAAAAATCGGCGAAGAAAAAAGAGTACTCTTCTGAGCGAAGCTTGGTAGCGAAAATGTAAATGTTGCGTTGCACTCAAAGTATCACACACACACACACACACACACATATATATATATATGATTATCAAATAAAAACTTCCATTTTGATTGGAACAAAGAATCTGAATCTTTGTGTGATCTATAATTGTTATAGACTCGTATGATCGTAATTTATAAAATATATTAGAGACACACTTCTATGTGCGAGTCTGCACACTACACGCGGCTAGACCAGACTCGGTCCGGTCCGGTCCCAACATTAAACTATTTTTTTAATTAAACAATAAGTTTTATTCATTAAAACAATAACTTTTATATTTAAAAAAAAAAAAAGACAATCACTCTTAAGATAATTATTTGTATTCATAACAACAGTAACATCTATTTATAATAACAATAACTTTTACAACAGTTACTTTTATTTAATATTAGTGTTACTTTGATTAATAAGAAGTGTAATTTTAATAAAATAGGTCATGGGCCAGATTCGGATCAGGTCCGCCCGCGCACACCATGAAAGCACACGTATTGGAGACTAATATATTATTGAACGTGATATCAATTACACTTATTTATTTAGTCAAGATCTATGAAGAATAAAAAATGTATTAAAATCAATTTAAATATATAATGAAAAATGATCAATGAATAATGTTAAAGTGGACCTAAAGGTGATCACGAAAGATGCTCACTAGAGATCAAGAATCGATTCACTTACAAGCTCCAACGTGACTCATTAAAGAGAATTGCTAGTATTGGTATAGTTTTAAAGATAAATGGCAAATTGCGAGCTTCCATTCCTAATTCCTACGGAGTGTGATGCCTTGACTTTATATATTGTACTATAAGCCCCCACCTATCTAGCAAATACCTTATCTAATACACATTGGAAATCCAAATAATTATGCAATAAAAGTAATTGATTATGCACTTATATATATTTATAGATAAGGTGATGACTTGTCACCTCTTAATGGTTCATCAAATATTATTTGAATATTAAACATTTTTTGAATATTAGCATATTAAAAAATATACATAAATTTTGCCAACGAGGCCTAACTCAAGTTGCAAAGTTGATCCACCCAAAGACTTTCCTTGGTCTTAGGTTCAAATCTGGTTTGCATGTGGTGTATTTTCCCACCTTATGGTGGTGTAGTTGTCCCGCCAGTGTGCGGAGTTGTTTGTTCTGCCTACGTGCGGTGCATGCAGCGTAGTGATTCTGCCTTCGTGCGTCGTAGTACTTTAATTGGTATGATCTAGACTACTTGAATAAGCTCAACCTAAATACATAGTACATCCGTGCATTATTAAGTTGTATTGATTGTTCACGCAACATATATAATTTTTTATATTTTTTATTTTAATGTATAAGTCATGGTTTTATTTAATGCTTATATTCAATCTTAATCGGACGTGGGTCTTTTTAGTGCCTAATTATATCTTCTTTGGTACGTAACATTTGTTGTAACGTCTCCATCAAATTATGGATTAATTTGTAGGGGTCACATAAGATATAACTATGGGACTCCACCATTTAGAATTTTGCATTACTTAATTTGTGTGAAATTAGTATCTAATGAAAATTACTCGTCCTAGGCGATGGATAATTCAAACTTCACATTATAAGATATTGAAATTATGGTTTATAATAATTTATTTTTGTGGTGTTTGTTAAGTGCATTATCTAATGGTCCAATATAAAATTAAATAATGTTTGTTAGAGAGAGAGAGAGAGAGAGAGAGAGAGAATTTCCATGATTTGATGTGCTCGAATTGTGATAATTAATTATAAAAAAACGAATGGAAGACATGATGTATACGTAGTAAATTATGACTATGTGTCCTTAAATCTTGATAGTGTAGGTTATGTGAATAGAGATTATACCAAATTAAGGAAAATGATATTTATTACTACTATTAGTATTATTATTAGGTTTCTTAATTACTAAATCATATATATCTTCAAAGTCCCATTATTTTGCTTTCTCCAAATAGAGGCGCACTTGGATGCGCTCTCACGCACCCTGCGCGCGGTCCAGATCAGACCTGGTCCGAATCTTGAAACGTCTTTTTAACAGTAACTTTTATTTATTAAAATAATAGCTTTTATATAGAAAAACGAGCTTAGTGAAAATAAGATCTTCCACAAAGTTATCAAATAATTTCTCAATGCTTCTAAATAAAATAGTTTGTTCACATCAACTATGTGATATGAAAAAAGAACCTATTGGATTCAAAATATTTCCAAATGGTCATTAATTAATTGATTGTTATAACACAAAAGAGTCTTCTAAATATTCTAGTGGAGCATGAATAATCGCACATCTTAATCTAGGATTTGACGTTGCAACAAAATGTTTAAACTTTCCACGAAGCTAAGTGAGACTGAATTAATAAAAATACGAATACGATGTGTTTACAGGAAAATTTTATAAGTGGGCCTTTTATTTATAGTTAAAAAGGCATAATGTTTTTTTTTATAAATTAATAATATTCATTAAATTATATTTTCTTGACAAATTAGAAATTACATATTAAACATAAGAAAACTAACACATGACGTACAAATACGCGTCAATATTTTTTTTCAAGTTTATATCGTATTAAGAGCGTTATATATTCGCTTATATACAATCAGGTGGGGTCGTGTGGGGTCAGCCGACCGTGAGGTCGGATCACGAGTACCAAAAAATTCTATTTATTTTTATTTTTATTTTTCGGTCATACAATAGTTCAGACTTCACGAGTTTCGTTTCTCGAATCTGTCACTGTATCCAATTTGATTAAGTGCAAACTGCAGGACGCTAAATTATATATTAGTTGTAAATTTAGGGGGTGTTTAATTTAAGCGATATGATAGATTGATATATAATATTGAGTATTAAATTTTGAATGATAAAATAATTAAACAAGCTTAAAATTAATCAATCCATCAAAATAAACGATGGATTAATCTGGATTATTTTTTTATCAATCTATCGTATCACTAAAAATAAATATTCTCTTATTTATAATAAATAAAAAAACTAATAAACATTTTTTTAGGATAGAGGAAGAGTCATGTCTGTGCTCCCACGTCACCTTGTTATAATTGGTTTATTGATTTAGTTATACGCATCCTTATTTAATTAGGTTGTCAGCTATTTTAAATGGAATAATTCAATATTCAAAGCCAGTTTTTAAGTCACCACCAGAATTTCCAAGAGGATTTTGTAATTGACTAGTGAGACCGAAATAACATGGACTTTTTGTGTGGTGCAAAACTTTCGAACAAGTTCTTCTAGGGATGCCCGGTTTTAATCGGACTGCTGGTATAGTTCGGAGTCCGACTGTCGATTTCGGTTTCGGAACCGTAACAGGCATTTCTTGATTAAACCGGAACCAGCATACAAATTCTATCGATCCGGCTCGCGTTCTAATTTTGGAACCGTAGCCAGCAATTCAGCTTGAAAACCGAAAAACTGCCGATTAACTGGAAGAAGAAAAATCGTTAAAAACCGGCAAAAATTTGAAAAAATTGTTGAAAAATCAGAAGAAGAAAAATTCGGATCAAAACCGGAATCGTCTGAATCTTTACTCGAGCCGTTCCAATTCCAACTTTCGTGAAAACGGAACCAACGATTCTAAACTGAAAACGACGATTCTGAAACCGTGGACATCCCCTGACTTCGTGCAAATCGTTGCTTCTATTGAATAAGAGAAACAATGCTGGCTCGCCATTTATTAATGAGCCTTTAGGACCTTTCTCATATTTAATAATTAAATTGCAAATATGTTGGATTATGGTAATGAATGATCCATCAGACAATTGTGAATGTTCTTTGAAGAAAAACTTAAATTGGTGTAAATTTTGCCGACACTTAAACTTTTATATTCTTGGGTGACCGATAGCAAAGTAGTACCGTGAATGAAGGGGGAAAAGAATCCCCATCAAAAAGTGAAATAAGACATGAAATTGTAAGCTCCAAGCAATGAAAGAGGCCAGAATTCTGACCACGCGCCTGTTGAAAAATGAGCCGGGGAACCCACCAAAACCGTATCGAAAACGAGTTTTCATAGGGCAATTGTCACTGCCCATGGAGTATAGATTCCTCTCAAACATATCCCCATTTTTCTCATTTCTTCCATAACAAGAATACAAGAAGGTGTGTAACGATCAAGAAATGTTGTCTTGTATTATTTTAATTAAAGATTCTCTATCTAGTGTCTTTTTCCGGCCAAAACCCGACGGCACGTCATGTAGAATTTCTAATTTTCTATATGTGCTATATTATCAATCTCCTTCATGTATCATCATCTAAAGACTAAACCCTAATCTGGCCAAATAAAAAAATAAACTAATTCTTGCAGTGTATCAATGGCTTCAAACCTCTCAAAGGCTAGATGGATGTGATGTGTGCCATCAAAATGAAATTGCAAGGATTGAACCGCTGGGGCGTTTAATTTGAGGGATATGATGAATTGATAAAAATAATGCAAGCTAGTCCACTGTTTACTTTGATGGATTGATTAATTTTGCACTTGTTTGATCATCTTAACTTTCGAATAGTAAATTCTATATTTTGTCAATCTATCATATCACTTAAAGTAAAGACGAAAGCTATGATATCATATTGATTTTTTCCGGGCCGGTCCTGTCAAAACAAGACTCAGATTCAGAAGTAAAAATGGACCCTTGGATGATTTTGAGGGCCTCTTGTGAACTTAAAATTTGGATCTAAGTTTTATATCTATAAATATAAAATAAGTATTGGATTCCCTTATTACAATTTGTAGAATTGTAAAGAAGAAAACAATTAAAAAATGAACAATAAATCAATAAAAATTGGGTTTAAGTATAATATCTTATTAATATCAATTCATGTATTTTTAGGATCCTTGTAAACTTTATAGAGTTGTAATAAAGAAAAATATGAAAAAATAAATTAAAATCTTATTTCCAAATATTCAAAAACTAAAAAGTAAGTTATACAAGTTAATAAATTTATATTTGAGTATTTATTTTTTGGGCTATATAATAAAATTTGAGTCATGTGTATGTTATTCAATTTTATTGGGCTTCGCAATTAAGCCTTTCATTTTACTAACTAATAATAAAAGGAATACTTTATTCATAGTCCCTATTTAATTCACTATAGTCTCCTATATTAAATGAAAATAATAAATGATTTTAAATTTATTATTCTATCCTATAGAGCGTAGCCCTTGCAATATTAAATGCATAAAAATAGAATATTGATTTATATTTTATGCTAAAGTTTATATTTTATTTGTTCAGGATAAATATCCTTATTATTTCAACTTACGTGAATGACAACAAATATGTCTCAACGTAAACATAATTAAAAAAATAGTAATATTTTCGAAAATCACGTTTATGTCCTAGGAAGAAATTTCAATTTCCGGTGTCGGATGATGACCTGGCTCGCCGGAGCGCTTAGTGCGATTTCGTACGTGGCCACTACATCTGACGTGGATATGTACATTATTAAAAAATTCAGAATGCTAATTAATGACTTCGTTTTTTCCCAAACTTTCGAACCCTAGCCAGAAAAATTACTGCCCAAATTGTATGCATTTCCACTCTCTCCAATTCCTCTAATTCTCAATTATTCTGAAAAATAAACACAAAAATTCAAGATTCCGCTCCCATTTGCTTCTCCAATTGACAAATTCAAAAAACTTATTTTTGAGAAGAGAGATGAGCATGAAAAGTCTTAGACGCCATGGATTCTTCCGTAGATCTGCTAATATGGAACAACGCCGCCTTCGACATCTGAGAGCTTTCCGAAGATTTGCTGGCGAGCGAGCAGTCTTGGGTGAAAATCAGTGTTTTGCGTCGGAGAAACAGATTCTCCTTTTCTGAAATTAGACCAGTCTTCAAGATCGATGAGGAGATTGCAGATATCAAGTGGCAAATCGCGCGATTGAATTCGAGATTGGAGGCTTTGATGGTGGAGAAAGCGAGGGTGAGAGCTGTGGAGAAGAGAACTCCGCATCATATATTATGGATGCGTAACAAATGCCACATGTATAATCTGGCGCCATATCATTCGAGCGCCCAATTTTATTTTTGGACACAAACGCGATTTTCGGAAATATTGGATATTTGTTTGCTATTATGACTACACATTTTTGGAAACATTAGATATTTTCGTACAATTCTAATTACGTCGGGATATATCTGTTGTTGATGGTAAACGTTGAGATAATAAGTGATATTTACCTTTTTGCAATTATTATTATTATTATTATTATTATTATTATTATTATTATTATTATTATTATTATTATTATTATTATTATACACATTATTATATTTAAATTATTACTTTTTATTTTTAATGTCTCTTACCCAGATTAAGTTATATCATAGATTAAGAAACTTTGTTTCCACAGTTTGCCATTCTCCAAAAGTCCTCTTCCAAGGGCATCCAACAAAAAAAAAAAAAAATTGGTGCCAATTGGTTTCGAACCTATGTGACAAAGTCAAAAAATCCAACCTTCACTCACTAGGCTACAATCTCTTTTCTACATTCATTCAATACAATAACATATATCATAAAGCCAAACGAATCGAAAAAGGAAAAAAGAAGGAAAAAGCTGACAGCTGACGTCAATATATAGCAAAATAAGACTCTCGAGCCGCTCTTGCAGCGATAATCAGCGGCCCGAGATCCTGCAGTGGTGTTGGCCGCAACCGTCGCGGATGCTCTAACCTCTCACACTATGAGCCCTAACTCCTATTCACCCCCAATTGTCGTAAACTCGTTCACTTCGGACATGACATATAGTTGGAGTAGAACTACTAAATGTTTCCAACTCTAAATTAATGAAGTACAATAATTAGCTTTAGTAAATGAAAAAAAAAATTAATCAAAAGTAAGTATACGTGACGAAATTAAGATAAAAAGAACTAAATGAATTATATATTATAATAAATAGGTGAACACAAACTAGCATTATTATATTTATATATAATACGTACATAAATAAAATATAAAATTCTAACTAAACATGCCAAAACGCACGGGAACTTCGGCTGCCTTGAGCCAATCCTCGCCTTGCAGAAAGGGACCAACCGTAAACTTCAACACATCGTCCCTCTTCAACGTCTTGTACCCTGGCCATTTCACCCTGTCCTTGGTGCTCGCCCCCGCCCCTTTGTTGTTGAACTCTGCATAGAACAGAGTCTTCAACCCGGAATCACCGCTCCATTCCTTCCACCCCTCGGGCTGGATCACATCCCCGATCTCCGACTCCATGATGATCGTCCTCGAGTACTCCTTCCACGGCCTCCCAAGGAAGCTCTTGAACTTGGTCTTCTCCGGCTCCAGCTTCTCGTCCGCCAGAATCTTGCAGTTCTGCAGCACGATGCCCGTCGTCTCCCGCCGCTCCGCCCGCCCCTGCGCCGTCACCACGTTCTGCTGGTTCTCCAACGGCTTCCGCAGGTAGATCATGCAGTTCTGGAACACGGCCGCCGCGTCGCCGAAGATGAAGTCGACCGTGCCGGTGATGTAGCAGCTGCGGTAGAACTGCCTGTGTGCTTGGACGTAGAGGGTGCTCTTGTACCCTTCCATGCGGCAGTTGACGAATATCGAGCGGTCCGATTGGACTCGGAGCGCCACCGCTTGGTGCTTTTCCGGCCCGGCCGTGTTTCGGAACCCTAGCGACTGCGCCATGAATCCGGCTCCGATAGCAACTGCATGCAGTTGGTTTGTATTTGTGTCAGCAACAAAATATTCTAGTAGTGTCTTAATGCAACATGTCAGAAAATTATTGCTATTTTGCGTAAATAGATTATTTTAATATTAATGAAATCGTAAAATAAACCGTGTTCATGCGAAAATCAAAATTCACAAGAGCCCTCGAATTGAACTATTTCGCGTGAACATTCGATTTTCGTTATATACCAACTAAGCAAAATAGCTATTAAGCTGCAGTTTTGGAAGGATTACCAAATGATGCGGTCTCAAACGTTGTAACTCCGTCGACGAAATTCTTGCTTCCGGTGATAATGCTCTTCTGCGATCCGTCTCCGTACATTGTCACATTCTCCATGTCCTTCGCCACCACCACGGTCTCATTGTACATCCCTTCTTTCACATAAATCACATATCTGCAAACAGGGGTGCTTACTAAAATAAAATAAATTTATATATATATATATACTGTAAAAAAATTCGTTAGGGGTGCTAGTGCCCCCCCAAGCACCCCGTGTCCGGCAATGTCTGCAGACGTCGAGCAACTCAATCAACGACTGCAGAAACAACAAACATACCGTCCTTTGAATTTCTTAGGCATCGCCTTGAGAGCCGCGTTGATGGTAGTGAAATTCCCGGTGTTGTCCTTTGCCACGGTGACATTCGGCGTGAACTTTGCGCCGTCGGCTTTCAAGATTCTCCGGTGGTGATGCTGGAGGTGATTATTCGTCCACAGCAGCCTCCGCTGTGACCCGCCGGAGGCCTCGACTTTGGTTAGCACGGCGGAGACCTGCGACACGACGGAGAGCGTGTTGCTCCCGAGCATCTTCACGCTGTCCAGAATCTTCTTCATCTTCTCCTTGTCCGCCCCCTCCGGGAAGCCGTCGATGCACGTCTGCTGATACGAGATGACGGCGCTCAGCCAGTTGTTAAGCTCCGCCTTCGCTGTTTTCATCCTCCCGATATCCGCCCCCTTGACGCTCGCAATCGAGCTATTCAGCTCATCTTTAGCGTCTTTTAGTAACACGAGGCAGTCGTTTAATGCAGCTTTTTTCATGGGGGTCTCGAACTTGATACCTTTGGCCTGCTTCGCCACGTCGTCAATCTCCTTCGAGGTGGCGACGAGCGACGCGCGGAGGATGTCCATGGGCGTGGCGGAGGCGTTGTTTTTTACCTCCTTGAGGATGCTCTCCTCGCAGGTTTTCTTGTAGTCGGTGTTGGCGCACACCGACTTCACCACGCTCTGCGCGGTCTTCGGCTTCGGCGGCGGCGGCGGGGGGTGGTGGGCGGCGGCGGCGGCGGCGGCATGGTGGTTGTTTTGATTGGTTTTGTAGATGGCGAAGCAGACGGCGGCGGCGAGGAGGAGGATGACGATGACGGAGACGACGAAGGCGAGGATGAGGCGCTGCTTGAACTTCTGCTTCTTCTCCTCCTGGCGGCGCTGCGAGATGAGGTCGAAGTCTTGGAATGCCATTGATGATGCAAGTGGCGGCGGCGTATGGTCTTCTTCTCTGCCTTGGCCGCGCTGTGGATTAAGCCAAGGCAGTTTGTTTCCCGACGAACGTTTTAGTATGATTCATGGGTTTGGTGTTTGGTTTATATTTGTGTTGTTTGGATCATCGTGGATTGCTCGGGCGTGGATCGGCCGTGGTTTGCAGTCGCGCATAGTTTAGCAAGTGAGGGTCTGGAGTGGAGGATTTTCAGGAGCTCTCCGTTGATAATGGATGATACTTGTTTTCAGTGTTTCCGAATTTTATTCTCCTTTTCTACAAATATAAGTAATTTGTAACGAAACACGTGACCCTTTATAAATCAAAAGTCTGCAAATATTATCTCGACTTATGAGATTCTACTAATTAATACAAATCCTAGTTTTAATAAATGTAGAATATATTTAATTTTGACACATTCTATCAAACGTGATATTGATATGTTATGTAATAAAAAATATCCCAATAAAATCTATCAAACTAGCTATATCCCATACTGCATACCAAACGAATTATTATTATTATTATTATTATTATTATTATTATTAGATGGACTATTTCTATTACTCTTATATCATAATGAGTATTTTTTATTGGTTCACTCTTATTAAAGGGAACAATCATAAGTAGGCTTGCTTGACACCAACTCATTAAAATTTATTTTTGTATTTTTAATATAATTGTTCAAGTAGTGGTTGAATGTGGAAATTTTCTATTTTATCTAGAATTGGACGACGTTGTTTTAAGTGTAAAAATTAAAAATTTCATATCTTGAATCTAAGATTTCCAAAAGTTAAAGCAACGTTGTGCAATTTCAGATGGAATAGAAAATTTCTATAGGATTTTTATATAATATACACATAAACTTTAAGCATTCCACATCATAGTTAGAGCCCAAAAGTACCATTTTTGCAACTTGAATGAAAGTTTAAGACATCTTTTTCATTTTTTGATGATGGGGCCAATTTTGTAAATCATCACTCATGAAAAAGCTAACAAAAAGTGCTCAACTACTATAATATCACAATTTAATACAATTCTCCTCCCATATTTGAAAAAAAAAAAAGCAATTCCATAAATATCAAAACAACCAACACATAAAAAGCATGGTAATTCATAAATAAATCACCTAGCTACAACTTATATTACTATGACCCACCGAATCTACACTTCCAATCCCGCAGTATACTTCACACCAGTCGAAGGCAGCCACGTGTTCCCAATAATAAACTGAGACACCGTAAAATTCCCCGCTTCAGCCGAACTATTAAACACACGGTACCCGGGCCACTTAACCCGGGCCCCCAACCCAGAACCCGGCCCGTAATTCATATACTCGCCGTAATATAGAGTATCGAGCGCAAACTCCCCATTCCACTCGAGCCACCCCTCGGGCCGGATCGCGCCGCTGATATACGATTGCATCACAACAGTGCGCGAATAGAGCTTCCACGGCCGGCCTAGATACGTCTGCGTCGTCGAGTTCAACAAGTCCGGCTCGGCCGAGATGTTGCAGAATTGGATCGAGAACCCCGTGTTCTCGACGGGCTCCTTCCGGCCTTGGGCCGTGATCGTGTTCTTCTGGTTTGGGAGGCCCTTTTGGGCCACGATTTGGCAGTTCTGTAACACGACGGCGCCGTCGCCGAAGATGAAGTCCACGGTGCCTGTGATGTGGCACTCGCGGTAGAACTGGCGTTGGGAGTGGGCGTAGAGGGTGTCTTGGTAGCCGTGGATGGCGCAGCGGTATAGGACCGATAGGTCGGAGTCGGACCGGAAGGCCACGGCTTGGTGCTTCTCGGGCCCGGCCGTGTTCTCGAAGGTTATGTCCCGTGCGATGAACCCTTGCCCTTTCACGGCTGTAATACATAAATGAGTATTTTTATTTTCTACACATGAATTGAATAAATTATCACAAATTATATATAGAGATAATAAATAGCATAAAGTTATCTCAAAATTTCTAATTAATCCTTTGTAGTAAACAATAAAGGTTATTTTTAATTAAAATTATAGCGCGAACTTTGATTCCATATTGCAGTTTTTGCTCAAACTTAAAAAATATTACAAATGCAACCTACACTTATTTTTGGTGCTCACTTAATAGTCCGAGTCATAATTTTCGAACAATTTATGAGACTTTTATATGGTTTTTCAATATTCAAAAAAACATTTCAAATAGTTGGCAGGCATATCACTAGTTATGATACTTGTGTCTTAAAAGACATATCTGCTTACATTGACCAAATTTTTTGACTTAGACTATTAAGACAACAGCGAAAATAAATACAAACTATCTTTTCAATATTGTTATGGTTAGACTAAAAAATCACAATAAATCAAAATTCAAAATATTTTAAGAATAACCAAATAGTAAATTAACCTCTACCCAATTCTCAATAATAAATTGAGGAGGTAACATTTTTTGTAAAAAATCACTAGACATGGTTTTATCATAGATATACTATGTCATATGCACATTTTGTCTATTGTATGCAATATTCATGATATATAATGTTATAAATGTTGAAACATGAAATGTCTCACCAGGTATGTATGGGTACATATTATTAAGATTTTTGTAGCCCCAAGTTACAGTAGTACTAAATGATATGAGGACCCCACATTCAATAATTACTGATGCATCATATATATATATATATATATATAGTTGTGATCAAATTCGAACTATATCTTATATCCGAACTGAGACCGACCGTAGACTATAGGATCATAAATATAAACACTAACAATTAAATATTTGAAAATTTCAATAAATCAACATCCCATAAGACCTGCCCCATGTGGTGGATTAATGAATTAGATTTATGATGCATATATATCACATATAAGTCCAACTCCAACCTACAAATATTAAATGTAGCAAAGATTTTATCTTTCCTACAATATTAAAATAATTGTTGGGACGACATTTTCTCAAACAATCTGGTAACATTCAATTCGATAATAAATCATGCATATGCCTGTTACAATCCAACCAAACATGCAAGTGCAATCTTTTCTTTTTGTACTATTAAATTTGTATGTATATAAAAAAAATAGGGATACTAATCTAAATTTCAAAATTTGAAATTTTTGAGACAATGACTCAACTTTCAATTTCATCTGACTTTTCGATAAGAAGTTGGATTTTGGCTCAATTTAATGCTGGCATATGGCCGACTAAAAATCCGAGATGGACAAAAATCGGCCGACTTTACTTACAAAAATGTCATCGTTTCCGAGTGACTGCACGTGATTAACTTTTAAGTCAATTTGGATGTGAGGCAAAATTTTGTCGGAATCCATCCTCGCCAGCGAAATCAGATTAAATTAAAAGTTCAATGATTATCAGACAAAATTTTCAATTAGTGTAAAATAAGTTGAATAATTGAACATCTATTATTCCAAAAGAAATAAAGTTGAAGGTCTTACCAAATGTCGCCGACCGGTAGGTGGTCCAGCCATCGATGAAGTTCCGATTACCCGAAATAACCGTAGCATTCACCCCATCTCCAATCATCATAATATTCCATTTCTTCTTACTTATCTCCACATATTCCTTGTACACACCTTTCTTCACGTATATAACGAATCTCTTGCTACTATGCTCCGGTGCTGCGCCAATAGCATCCATAATGCTAGTAAAATTCCCCGTCCCGTCGGCAGCCACCACTGCGTCCGCGGCCACTGGGGCCGCGGCTTGGAGGACGCGCCGGTCCTCGGCATTTAACCAATTGGGAAACTTATGGCTAGAAATTAGTTTCCTACCGCCGTGGCCGCGGCCCTTGCCATCGCGGCCAGATGGCGGCGGGCCAGTGGTAGTGGGGTTAATGTTTGAGAGTATGTTGTAGACTAATGAGGTGACTTGGTCTAGGCTGCCAGCAACCAAATCTTTGACAACGCCATTTGTGCCCTCAAAGCCTTCTTTGCAAGTGTCTTGATTGATCAGCGCTCCACTCAGCCATGTCTTCATATCGGCGTTCACATTCCCTGTGCCATTATCCTTGCCTATAGACATCGTAAAAGTTATGATTTAAATAATAAATATATAATTTTAGACAAAAGGATACGTGTCTTATCTAAAAAAATCTAAAGATTTATAAAAATACACATTCGTATAGTTATATAGGTATGTGTATATAATGAATCTACAAGCCTTGCAGGAACCAGGCAGGGGGAGGGGTCGGTCGACCCCCCAACTTCAAGAAGGCCTAATTTTTTCTTAGGGTCGACCAAAAATGCTAAGGTCTCTTGATAGACATCTTTTAGCTGCTGTAATAAGTCCACATCTAATATCCAATTTTAGCTTGTGCCTTTATTTTTCTTTCTTTTTTGGTGTAAATGAGATCACATGTTTTTTCGACACGAGTATCCGTAAGTAAAATCCCCGTGCATCGCACAGATTAAACGCTAGTTATATAAAATATAAGATGCTTTTATATATGCAAGTTCCCATGTATCACCCCTAGATTTTCACTATCAATCTTTAAAGCCCCACTCTTTTTTCTTGCTTTCGTTCACGAAAAGACGAGACAGGGAATAAAGGCATGCAGTGTGATTGAACTTTAGTAGAAAGTAAGGATTATTCTTAATTATAATCCCTATTTTGATCTCATGGTGACTATTTATTCCAAATTTACAAATATTACAAATATAATTTATTTTTATTTACTTAATAGTTTGAGTCAAATTAAAGTTGACTTCGATCTTTCGAAGCTGATTTGATAATATTGTCATAAATACACTAATATCTTAAGTATCCAATCCTTTAATACCAAATCAGCTTCCAGCGTTACATATCAACTTCATTTAGTCGAAAATTTTGACTCGGGTTATTAAATGGACAAAGCTGATAAGTACATATTATATTTATAATATTTGTAATTCGAACTAAAAAGTCACAATTGGATCAAAGTTCGAACGGATAATTTGAAAACAATACAAAAGTAAATAGGCAAAAGGGAAGATGAAGAAATTACCATTGGGATTCTGTGAAGCAGAGAGAGTCCAACTCAACTGGTCCACGGAGAGATCCATCAGATCAAGGCAGTCGGAGACGGCATTGCTCAGCCGGAAATCGCCGAATGCGCCGGAGAACTGCGACACTATGGAGATCACTTGTCGGATTATGTCGATGGTGGACCTCACTGATCCCACAAAATCCGACGCCGGAACCTTCAAGTTTCCCAACTCCGACGACTGCTCACAACTGGCACAAGTTAAAATCGTCGCTAGAAACAGAATTTTGAAGAAAGTTGACCCCATATATATCACGATTTATTGGTGAATCTGCTGCAAATGATTGTTAAACGCAGAAAAAGGTTGATTAAGAGCATGCAATATGGAAATGGCTAGGGGAAGTGAGAGAGAGAGAGAGGGTAAAATGCATGAAAGAAGTGGTCAATATTGGATTTGAAGAATGTTTGTGTAATAAATAGGCAGGGCTCTATTATATAAGGTTAGGGGGCAGGTGGGAGGTATTAAAGAACTCTGCTTTGATATCAATGCTTCTCATATTTAATACCGTTCGTAACAAAATACACAAATTTTGATTATTTTCAAAATTTCTTCGATTTCAAATTCCGCCTAAATTGAAGTTGACATAAAACCAAAATTTTAATACGCCACATAACTTTTAATATTCGATTGCTAATGTGGAATTATATATAGTTACATGGATAAATAAAAGTTAGATATTTGATGCTCGGAAGTTGGATGTGTATTTGTATCTGACTTTTCAGCATTATCGTCTATCTTTTGAACATCTTTATCTACTTTTGGGCCTTATATATCTAAATATTGAGCTTCCATTTGGTTATATATATTTTTATGTTAGCAACCGAATGTTTAAAGTCACGCGACATACTGGAATTTCATTATAACAACAATATTATTTTGATTTTTTACTTAATAGAAACTCATTATAAATATATTTATGATATTGTTCAATATATTAATTTCCTTAAAAACACGAAATATTATAAAAAAACATAACAAAATATTCCATTTGGGACCCTCTCTTTTTTTTGTATGTTTACTTCATTTTTCTTGATCATTCTTTTTTGTCGTTATTAATTATTAACTTATTAATTCTTCTCATTATCCTTTCATCCTTTGTAATACGTGTCTATTAGATACCATTACAACTTGATATTATGTAATTATGATAAGATACAAAAATTATTTTACAATAGTCTTATTTTGTCATTTTCGTCCGTCCATCGAAATTAGTCACCTTCCAATTTTAGCAACTTTCTCACAATGCATTATATCAATACTTCCACTTATTTATAACTTATACCGATATGATCCACTACTTTTTCTTTCTCTTCAATTACTTTTTTTACTCTGTCCGCAACAATTTTACCGAATTTGTATTAAAACTCGTACCGTCCACTGCCAAGACTATTGGTTGTAGCAGGAGGGAGTAGTCTGCATATTCTACTATCTTTCAAATTAGTTCAGTATCTTTCTATTCAATGTTTCAGAAGTCACCCATTGAGGCCAGCCAATACTTCTTCCCAAATTCCTTATCTTCTACTTCCATGTAAGCATTAGGCGATTAGTGTTTGGCGCCTAACGCCTTTTACTGCATTTTAGTATTTTTCATATATATATATATACAAGTACACTTTTATCTTAGCTGAATAAAATTTTGAAATTTATTGGTAATTATATATGATACCAGAAATAAACATGTCGGTCTAATCTATGCTAATATAAAAAATGCATTCTTCACAAAATATAAATTATCTAGTATGACCATATCATATATTTAATTTTAAAGCCAAGTGTGTAAATAATATTATTATATATTTAGAAGAATATTTTAATTGATTAGATATACATTAAAATTTGATATCAATTCATCTCCCATGCTACATTAAGTATCAATCCATGGTTCATATGAATAGAATAAAATTTTAAAGATAACAACTTGTAGGAACTTTCCTTCACTAAGAATTATACTTAAAAATGATTATTGTTCTAAATAAAAGTGACAGTTATTCTACATAAAAGTAATAGTGTTTCAAATAAAAAAATTATTTATGACTAAAAATGACAGTTACAAAAGTGATATATATTTTTAATCGAAACGATAGTATTGATTAACAAAAGCGACTATGTTCAAAAATAAAAATAAAAATTGGGTCCGAATCAGATCTGATCTCGGATGGGCCTGAAACGAACCAATCTGCGCGCACCCCCGTAACTTTAAAGTGCAATGATTCTAAAACATTTGCCAATTTAGATAGACCTTCTAGGGATTTTTCAAGCCTTCAAGCTTGGAATGAGCCTCTAGAGTTCATGTAAAGGTTGGGGAAGTAATTATCTTTGAAGAAGGCAAAATCCAAAGAAATAGAGACAAGATCTTCGATGAAGGCGTGTGGGGTATACGAGGTGGGGTGTCGGTGGTCTCACACAGTCTAAGAATTACATTCGTTCTTTTTCGAGTGGAGAACCTTCACGTCAAACTTAGAAATGGGCGCCAGCTAATTCACTTTTTTACATATTCCCTTCTTTTCGGAATTTATAAATTATTTTTTTATAAAAAGAAATTATTTTCTGAAGTAGAAGAGCAAATGAACCAAATTATTATTCTTGAACTAATTTCACTAAAGAACTGCTCGCGGTAAATTTCAGTGTTTTCGGTCACAAAGTTGCGACACGATTTGCGAGGACCGTGTGCTTGCAAACTTTCGCGAGCAATGATGTGCTGCCCGTTTTGATTCCGGTTGGAACTTGGCGAGCACCGTACCAGTGCTAGTGGATGGGCTTTTGTATTTTTCATTTTGTCTAAAATATTTGAATTTGGCGAGCATGATGGTGTTCGCTAATCTAGAATTTGAATTTGAAGAAATATGTAAATACTTTGTGAGCACATTCATGCTTGCTAAATTTTTCGAAATTTCTTTACATGATTTATTACATACTAATTGTTATTTATTATAAGTTAAATATAATCTAAATATACTAATAAAAATAAGTACAACTACATAATATAAAAAAAGGGATAATTGCCATTTAAATCATAACTTTTTCGTTGACTTCTGGTCAATCACATAACTTTTAAAACTGGAACATAAAATCATAACTTTTGACATTTTCTCAATTATCCCATATCTCAAAATTTCAGTGAAATTGGTGGTGACGTGTCAGCCGGATTTCCGACGTGGACAAAATGTTCATTCTTCAAAACGATGTTGTTGAGATAATTGTCATTTAAATCATAATTTTTCATTGAATTTCGGCCGACACATCACCACCAATTTCATTGAAATTTTGATATATGGGATAATTAAGAAAATGTCAAAAGTTAATGTTCCAGTTTTAAAAGTTATGGTATTGACCAGAAGTCAACGAAAAATTATGATTTAAATGACAATTTTCCCAAAAAAAACGAGAATCTATAAAATAAAGATTTAAAGAGGACAGTTAATCAGAATTAAATGTCATTGTAGTATATAGTTATGCAATTGAAATAACACTTGATGTTTATTAAACCTGTTCAACCTTCGTATGGGGTAGGATTTTATTTATTTATTTATTTATTTAATGAGGGTGAATAGGGTTGGTAGGTTTTTCTTTAATAGGGGTTGGTATTGGACATACATTTCGAGCCTCCCAACGTCCACTTATTAGTATTATCTCTATCTAGCTTTTTATTTTTAATCATTCTATATTAATTTTGATGAAATTATTAAATGGTATGATCCATTATAATTTAATAAATGATTTATTAAGATTAATTAAAAAGTAAAAAAATTGTGATACATACATCTTGAGTATATGATAGAATTAATACTTATTATCTATAAAATTCCGAATTATTAAAAAAACTATATTTTGAGTTCGATAAAACTGATTTAATTGTGTAGGGCCGATGATATTTATATTTCAGATACCGATCCCAATCGGTTTACTAAAGCCCAAGATTCAATGCCCAGAGATAAAATACCTCCGCCTAAATCGTCGGGTATTTGGATTTAATTCGGTTACCCTAAATTTTCGGGTAGCGTACCCGACCCGCCCCCCCCGCCCCCCCTCCCGCCCCAGTGTTAGACTATGTTTATCGGTACAAATTTTCAAGGGTGGTCGACCACCTTGAATTTAAAAAAAATAAAAATAAAATTGTGGTCTCTCTCTCCAAGACCATGGTCTCTCTCACCAACAAATGAGACCACTTGGTCTCTCTCTTCCATGCATGCACCAATAAGATTGTGCCATTTGGCACAATTTCATTGATGCTTCATTATTTTTATTAATATCTATATATTTTTAATATACTATATTTTAAAAAAAAATTATACCAAAATTCATAATTTTTCATCCTCTATAAATATAGACCAAATTTGCTATAGTTTTACACATACAAAAAATCTATTCTTTTCCCTACATATAACATTTCTTCTTTGCTACAATTTTTTTATATCTCTTGTTGTTTACTATGGATGATGAGAATAACGTATTCTTCAATTCCCAAAATTTCAATTCAACCCAAAATTTCAACTTCTCAATAGAGAAGCTCACAAAGCTCTGCTAGACGACTTGGTT